>APFE031365814.1:294067-336030 GCA_000404065.3 Pinus taeda
TTTAGCTTGGTTAAAATAAAAATAAAATAAAAATCAACTATTAATTTTTATAAATTACTAATAGTAAATTTTAAGCTCTAGGTTTATGATAAACCATGGTATTCATGTGAGCATAGACTATTTAAAGGGGAAATTCTATCTTAGATCCATCTTAATTCTGGGTCTACCAAGTGCTCAAAGGGATAAATAGATTTCATCCCCCTAAGGGTGGTAGATGTGGATTTAAGATGGATATAGGCTGGTTTTTATGATAATGAAGATATTAAATAGACTTAGGAAATTATATTGTAAAAACATCTTAAGATGAATGCTTAAAGCATAGACATTGGACAAGTATATTTGTATACTTCTGTTTTAAACTGAAAGAAATCCAGGGCTAAAAGGAATGGATTGATTTCACTAGTCATCCTTCTATAACTTTCCAACATATGCTGGAGTAAACAGATTGTAATTTGGGTAATTTTTCTAATTGCAAATGGGAACATACTTGTGTATTGGCAGGGTGGTTACGAGGTCCCTAAAAGTGGAGTAAACAGATTGTAATTTGGGTAATTTTTCTAATTGCAAACAGGAACATACTTGTGTATTGGCAGGGTGGTTATGAGGTCCCTAGAAGTGATGACTTTGAATTTTTCTTGTTTTTATATATAGTATTAGGTTTTTTCTCATGCTTTCTGTGAATGGCATGGGTGAATTTTATTCTTACACCCACTAATTATCAATATGTAATTTTGGTAATTTTGATTTCAAAAAGATATTTTAAAGAAATGCAATGATTTCATTTGTGTATTCAATAAACACAAGATTTTATAATTGAGTAAAATATTCGCCATGCCTGGTGAGCGATTCGCCAAAAAATTATATATACATATCATATTATTGATAAAATCTCCTTCCATTTTTCCTATATACCATGGAGATTCACCCATTTATTATACATGTAAATTTAGGGGGGGTTCTTAAAATTTTCCCTGTATAGGATTTACCCAATCTTGTTTCTGAGTAGTTATATTGTAGATAAAGTCTAGCTCGTCATTGCTCTCATCATCGTGCACTGGCTCTATGTAGCGCGATCCTTCTGCAGGGTCTAAAGGTACCACTTCGTGTAGTGACTTTTTCTCAAAGATCATTTTTCTCTTCTTTAAATTTATCACTTTGTTCATATCAGTGGCCCAATATATTCCCGGTAGTGTGGGATAGGGATTTTTGTCATCAAAAATCTCTATCACTTTGAAATCTGCAAGCATGCTCACACCTTCGATGTCTACCATTATCCCCTGCAATCATCCGATCAGTAGGATCTTCTTTTGGTACACCATTTGCAAATGGATTGGAGACCACTACAACGCTGGCCTACCCATGCAATCCATGTCTGTTTTGGAAGTACATTCGCATCTGATCCTAGATCCAGAATCACTTGATCCATTTCATGCTCTCTGATTTGTGCAGTCAATCTCATTTCCCTTCTTGTTCACTATTTGTGATTTCTGAGCTTCTGGAGTACGCGCAGTTCTCCTAACCCAACGTACCTAGTGATGAGTTCCTATAATCCCTTCACAGCCTTGCTATCGTTCAACAACTTCATGCATGTCTCTAGAGGGGTAGTGAGCATTGAAGGATCCATTCCCAGTTCTAGTTGATCCTTGCTACCTAAAGTGGAGGTCTCCGTGAAGCTCTTCTTAGCTTCCATGAATGTCTCCTTCGCATGCTCCAAATCAAATTCGGGTTCCTTTGTAGGAGTTTTTCAAACCCACAAACTTTCTTCAGACTACTTACCTTTGTCATCTCTTGCCATGATACCACTTCGAAGCATGATGTTTACATTTGGGTCCTCTTCGCGCAGCTCAAACCTCATCATTTATAGGTTCTGAGTCGGGGGAGGCTGAAGTATTCCTTTATTGGGCAACCTCACTATTGGTGTGGGGCAGTCCTTCATCTCATGATCAAAATGGGTACATTATAAACATGATGGTCTCGTTAGATTTTTAAAATCGCAGGCATAATGCCCTAGCCCTCCACAATTGTAACAAATCAGCTTTTTGTGACCCCTCCTGGTCCTGTTCCACTTCGACCTTGTCCATGCCCCTAAAAGCCAACGTATGCCATCCCTGCATTTGAATTGAGGGCTTGCGTTTTGGTCTACACTCTATAGGCATGAGTTTGATCCATCATTAGTTCATAACTTCTGCACGTGCGCTCATCATGGCCTACCGACCGGCAAAAATTACAGAACAATTGTTGGGACATCTGCATATACTTATGTAATAGGTGACAGTTATCTGTAGTGTGTTATCCTCCTATCTGACAAATCACGCACCATAATGTAGGCACGGCGCTCAGTCCTACTTGTGCCTCTGGTCTCAATGGCATTGACCCCTCCTGCCACTAGTTAGTTCGTGAACACTGGACAATGGTCCTTGTCATGTGCTTGACCTTTGCATTTTATGCACCATACCTCCTCATGCGCCTCTGGCTAAGTTATCCTGTCTTGTTTCAAACTCTACATTTCCAAACACAAATTTTTCAGTTGTGTGGATTTTTTGGACTCCCAGGCTATGATCTTCTATTGGGGTCTCGTGCAGTCTTATTGCAATCTCCAAAGCTTCGACCTAGGTGGATAACTTCTGTTGTGACAACATCATCCTTAGATGCAGCGTTAGTGATGCTACAAACCATGCAAAGTATTGCCCATCTGTCAAGTTCATGTTGGATTTTCGAATCATACTCTTGAGTCTCTAATCCAGCTCCCAGGGAGTCTCGCCTGGAAGCATCACGATTTCCTTAAATCCGATAATAAATTATGCCTACGATTTTGGCCTGCTATATTCCTTATCTAGCGTAGCCTGGATATCTGTGATCTTCGTGTTTGGATGGTCATTAGAATGCTTAATGTGCCATGTCAGTGCACGATCCTGCAATGCACTTACCAGCATTTCCTTCTTTATATTTTCATCCATGACTCCTTGTGCTTCAAATATAGCCTTTACTACGAACCAAAATTGGTTTGGATCTTCGTTCCCTACTCCTTTGAACACCAGAAATTTTATCGCACTCGCCATATTGAACTGTGGTGGTGGCGGAGGTGGTGTGGACGAAGATGGGGGTGACGATGGTGAAACTGGTGGTAGTGTAGGTGGGGGTGGTATGCGTGGAATTCACTGCCTTATCAAACTTATTGCGCTTCTCAGAGAAACTTTCGCGAGCTCTTCCTCACTTTCCCACCGAGGTGAAATCAAGGGGTTATTTTCTATCTTTGTGCCACCTTCGTTTCTATAGATCCTCCCACTTCGCATCTCCCCAAACATCGATTTATTTGCATAACACGCTTTTCACACAATAGAATTTTAATCCAAGTGTTCAAAGATTTAATATACTTACCTCGCGACCCTTTGAGGAAGTGTCGTTCCACCTTGCTGTAGTTGACTAATGTATCTACTATGAACTCGGTGTTAAACCCTCCTCTAATTCGATCGAGCCAATGGTCCATAGCACGCGTGATCTTATTTTCTAATGCTTCTAGTATGTGCACCAATTCTAGAGTCCACACAATCAGTTTGTCAAGCCTACACCTTCCCTGAATGTTTGCTAGCTTCGCAATCCACTCATGCAACTTAGAGGGGAAGGATGCAAAGAAAATTTCATGGATTTCAGTATATAAGTAGTGCTCTAATCATTGTTTCTTTGATACTCATGGATTCCTCTTTTCTTGCACCATGAACTCATGAATCTTTATGTCCAACAACCCTTCAATTTCTTTCTTTGATGGATTCCAGTGACATGACATTAGACATCGCTTATGCAGATCTCGGTCCCAGCAAAAAAACCATTTGTTGGCTTGTTGGGGCCTGACCCAGGTTCGGAGGTGATTTAGCCAAACAAATCCCAGTACTACTGGCCCTTTCGGCAACAATCCATAGATCGCGGAGTGAGGTCTCACCTAAAGTTGTATGGAAGGGTGCTTGAACCAGGTTTCCGCACCGTGGAGGTGTCTGATGAGTTTCAAGTGGTCCATGGTTTGACCCTGCTATGCGCACTTTCCCGTACCTCGCAGTCTAAGATACTACCTTTGCATAGCCCTACTCAGGGGCCGAACAATGTTATTACCCAAGACTTTACTAGTAACCCGATATTAGTTGATTAACTTAGCTTACTTGCATGTGTAAAGTATACCTAGCAATATAAATCATTCATACAAGTGCGCGCATAAAATAAACATTACATTAGCAATTGATATCAAAGATGTAATAACTCAAGAACAGATACATGGAATTAAGATAAAACTTCTCTTTATTATTCTCTTCCCTCGGTTACAGACTCTATTCCACCCCGCGCACTCAGCTACAGGGGTCCATGCACTCAGCTGTAGACTCTACTAGGCCTCTGCACACTCAGCTACAGAGCCTTTTCCTATTCTACGACACAAGACCCACTTCGCACTCCCAATTAATCTCTAAGACCCTTCATGGTTATTCTCTCTTCGATTCTCCCCCCTTAAAAACTTAGAGCGTCGCTCTATTTATACAATCCCATGGTCCACGGACCATGGGTAGGCCGACATTACATACAAACTTAGGGCAGACAACCCTATGACTCTAACATACATTTTGTGCCCGCAATTCGTAGAGCTTTACAATAATATCATCTCAATATTTTAGCTTTGAGCCCCAAAACATGTCGTGGGGGGATTCCATGCTCAACAACTTTTATTGACTACAACCTACTTGCAAGCTCATTTTCGAGATCCCCTTATCTTTATAGTGTGTTCTTTGGCATATGGAAGGGTTTTAGGTGTGCATCATTTACCCAACCTTGTAGAATTTCTCCATCCATTTGTGCCAACCTTATCGCTATGGAACCTTTGATTTCCACAACTATAAACGGGCCCAGCAAGTGCATCTATAATTTAACCAGGAATTTTTGGAACTTGTCATATAATAATGTGTGATATCCAACTTTCAATGTATTCTTTCTAATATGCCTGTCATGTTAAGCTTTTTCCGTCTTTTCTCTACTAATTGGTGAAATTCGGCAAATAATCTAGATTCATCAAGTTCCATCAGTTGATTCAAACTTTCTCTTAATGCTACATCATCTGTCATATTTGTTTCTTGAGAAATAAACATACTGGGTACTATAACCTCTGTTGGGACTACTACTTCCTTCCCATATACCAGCTGAAATGGTGTTTTTTTATGAAGTCTTTTCACTATTGTTCTTTATGCCTATAGAGTTGGTGGTACACACTCATCCCAATCATCCCCATTAGTTGATACAATTTTCATGAGACCTTTCTCTAGTATTTTATTGAACTCCTCAATATTCCCATTAGCCTGTGGGTGGTATGGACTATTTTATGATGGTGAATCATAAATTTCTTGGGAAGAGACTCAACGTTTTCATTAATAAAATGTGTTCCTTAATCGCTTGTCAAGATTTTTGGGCATCCAAATCTTGAAATTACATTTTCAAAAATGAACCATGCAGTAGTGTTGCCGATACATTCTTTGACTAATGTTGCTTCTACCCATCTGGTGAGATATTTTATGGTCGTTATTATGTATCTTGCATGTGAGTGTCATGCTGGTGGTGTTATGGGTGCAATGAAATCTATTTCCCACTTCTCGAAGATCTGAACTGTATGAACTAGGTTTAAGGGGAGTTCATTCCATCATGAAGGCTTCCCAACCCTCTCATAGACATCGCAATTCCTAGCATATTCCTTAGAATCTTGGAGGGTGTTGTAGCATTTTTTGGTTTTTATTAGATAGAATATTTGAAAAAATGTTAAGTTAGGATATGGAGATAATAATAGTGAATAAATGTTAGTAAAAGAAAATATCTTGATAATGATGTCCATATCAAAGAAAATGTTAAGTAGATGCTCTAAAAAATTAAGGCAAAAAGAAAATGTTAGGTTAAAAAGAAAATAAAACAAATAAACTCTAAAAGTGAGCAAGTCTAAACACTACTAATATGTTTATGCAAAATAATGGTTGTGTACAACTTGTCTTAAATGCCACAACCCATGACAGTCAAATAGTTTAATCTTGACTGCTTTATGCTTTAAATTTGATGTTATAGTTAGAAAATAAAGATCTGGCCAATTTCATGCTAGCATAGTACACTGGGTGATCCATATTTCTTTCACCTAGGTGTGCTAAGCCTGCTCCTAGTGCGATCCCTGATGCATCAATATGTACATGGAATTTCTTGTTCCAATCTAGATACACAAGGATTAGAGCACTTACCAATTTCTCTTTCAATTTATCCAATGTTGCTTAACAGTTGTTTGTCCAAGTGAATACTTTTGTCCTCTTCAGTAACCTCTCCATCAGGGTTGTAATTAATGCATAATTCCTAATGAACCACCAATAATACCTTGTATGGCCCAGAGTGGACTACAATTGCTTTAAATTTTGTGGTGATTCCATGTTGATGATTACCGCAACCTTTGTGGGGTCTACGCACACTTTGTCTTTGCAAACAATGTGGCCCAACAATGTTCCAAATGGAACCGAAAAAATGCACTTCTTTAGGTTCAAGGAAATTTTCAACTGTCGGCATATTTCATACATGACCCTTAGTAAGCTTGTGTGTTTCTTTAGTAGACTATATATTGTCCAGTCAGCCATGTACACTTCCAGGAACCTATGAATATAGTCTCGAAATGTAGCTATAACAATCCTTGAGAAGGCGGCAAGTGTGTTCTTCAAATCAAAAGGCATTACATGGTAAGCATATGACCCCCATTCAGTGGTGAACATTGTCTTCCTCTTGTCCTCTTCTACTATTCGCACTTGATGGTAGCCCAAGAATCCATCTGTGAATGAATATTCTTCATTGCCCAATACATTTTCCAAGAGTTCATCACTAAAGGGTGTTGGGAAGGGATCATTCACACATGCATTATTCAGACTTCAATAATCAACACAGACTCAGATTTTTGTCACGTATTTCTTGTTCTATAAGACTATTGGACTGATCAATTTTGGTTCGTCTACCAGAAATATAATTGCCACTTCTAGCATATTTTTATTTCCCTCTTATCCTTTTCTTTCACTATGGGTTTTAACCTATACGACCTATACTTTACTGGATGGGAATCTAGCTTCAAAACAATATTCATCTCCCCTATGTCCCCTTTTATCCCTTTTAGTTCAACTACCAACACTGGGAACAAGTCTTGATATTCCTGCAATAGGTCAAAAATTTCTTTTGTCATTTGTTCGTCCCAAAAATCCCCCACAAACACCATTTTGGGTTTATCTTCTATTCCAATATTTTGCTTTCTCAATTTCATCAGTAGTAGGTGTGTGACTTCTCCTATGGGACTTTCTTGTATATCCCTTTACCCTTCTATTTCCTCAAAGGTTATATTTCTCAATCCTTCTAAGCCATCTTCGTTTGGCTTTGCATCTACCTTGTTGCAGGCCATATATTTTGGAGAATCTGTGTCATAAACATACTCTAAGAACTTTTCATCAACGCAACCTTCCCATAACTATCCTAGGGTGAACAAGATTCTTTTAATTGCATGTAATGTCTCAATCATGCATTGATCATCATCTCTGAATGAGAAGTTGCTAGTGAACTGAGTAGACATGGTATTCCAATCTATCATTTGTTTATAGAGCTCTTATTGCATGTAAAAAGCTTGCGAGATGGTACCTAGGGTATGTATAAATACATGCACCCAAAGTTTGTTCAGAATCCTTTCTCTTTCCCAATTTTCTATGCAGGCTTCTAAGTGCCTCTTAAGATCCGAATTACCTCTATATTTCATTATATCTTGTGGGTGGTCTTCTTCTTGACTGAACCTCTCTCTCATGGCTTGCTTTATAGTTCCCCATTCATGCAACATGTTGCAGTGTGTCCTCCACCACCTTGCCAGTGTGGCGATTAACGCGATATCTAGCAATGGAACCTTGCAATATTCTCTTACTTCTCTGTCTACTTTGTTCAAGAAAATTTCCACTGGTTCAATACCATGGAATTTGGGATAATCAATTACCTCTACCCCTATCCAATTTATCCTACCTATCTTTGCACAACGTCTGGTATCAAGTTCATATCCCCTTTGCTGCCATGCATCCCATGCGAATTCTAAACCAGCTTCTGAGCTCTCAATAATCCTCCAATTGACAAATCCTCCTTCTATAGGATTTAAATAATCCTCTCTCTTACCTATTGTTAATGTGTATAGCTGATCTAGCATTCCTAACTCGTTCCTATCATCTATAGGTTCTGTGAACGTGGGTCCTTGATATGGGTCCAAGGGTTGTGTCACCCACATTACTTCTTCTTCAAATATCATTAGTTCTTTCTTGAGGTCGATGATAGTGTAGTTTTCATAGGACAATCCCAAGGAGTGATGGATACGGTTCCTTATCACCCATTATGTAAATTACTTCAAATTTAGTGTATTTCCTTACTCCTTCCACATCCACCTCTACATTTTCCAACCTTCCAATAGGTAGGATAGAGTACTAATTCACCATTCTCAATTATATTGGTGAATACTTTAGTTGTGGCTTCCCGATCACCTCCCATGTTTTCCTAGGCAAGATGTTTATATCTGACCCCAAGTCTAGCATTGTGTCTTTGATCTGGAATCCTGTAACCTGAGCATTGATTCAGAATTCCTTTTCGCTTCTCTTTTTATTCCACTACACTCTTTTGGTAAGTTGGCAGATGGTAGTTCCACTTCCTCTTCATCTTTTGGCAATGCTTCTTTTAAACTTATGTGAAATTCTTTCAACATGTTCTCATCCTCAACGATCTACAGAAATAAATTAAACCATTCTTATATTGGGTGAGCATTGTTTAGAGTAGTGTTATTTTGTTTTCGGTTCTCCTTTATCTTGGTCATCCCTTCAAACAATTTAGCTACCTCTTGGTAATATTGTTTTTGTTGCATAGGCTTGTATGATTTCTTCGGGGATGTTGCCTTAACAATCGAGGGTAGGCCCACCATACCTCGATATTCCTCGGTCTACTTTCCACTTTTTTAACCATATTTATATTTGTTATAGGAAGAGCATCGTCTGTATGAGGTTCAACGTTAATCAAGTTAGCCCCTCTCTATCTAGTCCTTTCCTCCCACTTTGCAATGACCTCTAGGCAATCCTTAGTGGTGTGTGTATTAATTATTTATTGCAAACACCATGGTATCCTAGGGAGTAGACAATCCCTGGTGACATGCCCCTCTTGTTCATAGTTATAGCACCTTATGGGACCTCTTCCTCCTCTCCCATTTTCCCCTCGTCCTCCCCTGTTGGATTCATTGATTCTAAACATCAACCTATCAAGTTGTTCTACTAAAGCATCAAATGCCCTGCATTGGTCAGTGTGATGCACTGTAGATGCACAAAACTTGAAATAACTATTATTAGGGATGTTGGATTACTTTTTTAATATTGGGCACATCCACAGTAGATGTTCGTAAATCCTACAAATTTCACAGTATTCTTCATTATTCCGTCTTGGGAAAGCTCCTTGTACCCCTACTGCCACAACTCCTATTGTTGGCAGGGTTCCTGATGGTCCTGCAACCCCCCCTAAATGGTTAATTCCCTGCAACCTTGGACATTTTGTCACAACATGTCCCTCCACCATGTAGTATGTGCAATATACATTCGATCTAGATGGCTGAACTGGTTGAAGATCCTTCAGTTTCTCCGTTAAGTTGGAAATCTAGTTTTGGAGGCCCATAATTGAAGGATCCTGCAATCCCCCCCAATATTCATGTGGGTATCCAACCATGGAATTTATACATGACGCTTTTTATATATAATCCTAGAGATTCTTGATCTTCTGTTGCATCAATGAAATTCTTGTAAGGGGTAAGAGCTCCTTGATGAACCAATCTCTCTAGTGTTTAGTATCTAGGGTGTAACTCAACTTAGAAATATCATCCTTAAATATTTTCATTAGTTCCCAAGAAGTTTCGCCTTCCTTCTAATTCATTTCCCTTAGATTTGATAACCCTTGCTGGTCAGTGTGAGGTACTTTGAATTCTTGCACGAACCCTCTCTTGATTTCATCCACTATGGGATTCTAGTTCTGTTATGCCCATTTTATAAACCAATGCATATCTCTCTCCCTCAACGTGGTCTGGAATTCAACTGATTTAGCATTTTCTAGTGTCTGACGTGCTCTCCATATAGCTTCGCAGAGATACCAATGTCATTCTACATCTTCATTTCGTTTACTCACAAACTCAAGGTATCTGGTGAAACATCCTGCCATGTTTATTTGAATATGCGTGAACAACAAAAATCCTTTAGTTCTGGGCTACATAGATCCTCGCAGTCCCAAATTACTAATACTACTAATTCCCCTATTGTTTATTGTATTGAAACTGGTATTATATTTCTCGTCTACTTTGTGTACTCGTATCACTTTAGCTAATTTAGCAACAATTTTTTTTGGATTATTGTAAGGCTCCAGGGGAAGGTTGGGAGGGATACTACTTGTACCTTGGGGACATTTTTGTTGACCTCTTATGGGTTTTTCACCTTCGGCAAATAACCTTCTCATGACATCAACCATTTCCTCTTCCCTTTCCTCCTCGCAATTGCTCGGCATATGTTTTTTTGCTATCCTTCCCACAACGTATAAGGAAGGATCCTCTTTCTTATTCTAGATTTTGTCTTTCCTTTCGCCATTCCTATCTTTCCTTGCATCCTCTTTTATTCTCTTCCTCTCTTTTGAGCTCCCTGACACTACTCCTACTTGGTGTGGTCCCATGTTTCTCTTCTTCAGAGTCTGAACCACTCTCGACTGCCACTTATCAACTAGAAGCGTTCTCCTCTACGCACTAACGTCTTTGGAATTTTGCAATCCTTCTACATCTATTCCTTCAGTAGCATCTCTATTCCCCAACCAATAGCATCCTCCCCTTAGGTCCTTCCCCTAGTACTGGGATTTTACACCTCCATTGTTGTTGTAGGTGAGGGTCGTGGTCCTTCTTCTACCATGAACATCATAATCCACAACAACACTTCCCCCACCAGCCTTCCTCTTAATCTTGACTCGAATACTACTTCCACCCTTGAAAAGGATTGATAATTATCTTTGGAAAACTTGACTATATACCCCTCCACTATAGTTTGTACCCAAAAGTCAATTTCCCTTTTCATATTACTATCTAACTGTTGAAGTGATATAAGGTCTGAAGGAGTGCAGTGGCAATGAGTTGATGTCATTCCCTCCAATTGAGTCTACACTTTTAGCCTTCTTAGCCAATTATACAAGTCTTCTGGAAACTACACTAGAAGATCTTGTACCGGTCACTCATAACCCCAACATACAAAGTCTCTCTACTCACTTTGGCAATGGGTTGACCCCTTTGAACAAATTTTTCTGTTATAAATGATCTACTCTTTTATTCCACCAATCTCTAATCTCTTTCTTGAATATCCTTGACAACATATTCTAAACTAGTTCTTGTAACTCCGGGTCTCAACAATAGAACCATTTGTTGGCACAAAATTCTCATCAAGGAAAGACCCTGTGTACAGGCATAGAGGTTGAACAATGGTTCATTGTAGTCTAGGACAACGTCGGCAATTTCACATTACACAATGGATAAGGAGTCTCACCCGAGCCGTGTCGCAATCGGAAGAAAGAAGTGTTCAAAATAGGTTCAAGGACATATCAACCATTAGTCTGTAAGCGTCTTTATGCATATACCCATGCTAACATTATATTAATCATTACAATGAATCTACCAGGAGCATAGACTTGCAGTGCATTCAAAATTCTACTAAGTCCATATAACATAAGAAAATACACACATCATACCAAGAAATGAGTCCAATCCTTCATTCATCTTAATTCAACAGGATAATATTACATGATACATTGGCCTTAGCCACAAATAACTATATGAAATACCTGATTACATGACCTGATTTCCTGCAACAGACTTAGCCTGCTTCTCAATTACTGCTCTACTCTCTAGTTCATATGCTTTAAGTGATCACATCCTCCTCACTTCTCGTCCATGAATAGAACACTACATCCAACTCATCAAGCTTCAACCAACCTCTTTCTCCTTGTGGCTTTCTCCTTTTGTATTACTTCTACCACTTGCATTGCCAGTTCTCACTTGGCTCTTTCTTTCCTTGGTTTCCTCTCGTCCACCTTGTCCACTCGGCTGCCTCTAGTTTATACTGACACCTTGTCGCAACCATCTCACAAATTCTTGTTCCTGTCTTCTGCACCAGCTGTCTCTTCCGCAACCTGACTGTTGTTGTTGCCACCCATTTCCTCTTCTTTGTATCTTCAAAATCTTTCAAAATCCGTCAAAATCAAAGCAAAGGCCCCAACACTTCTTCTATAGCAATAGAATTGGGCTTCCATAAGATGAAGATCTTGGTTTGATGTGCCCTTTCTGCAACACCTCCTAAGTCTACCTCTTGATCTAATCATTCTCTAGAACAGAGTGTTGATAGATTAGTCCATTAGATAGCGGCACACCCAGGGTGAAATTGATAGAATTCTTGACATGACAGTGCAGAGGTACCACTGTAGGTGAGGCGAAAATGACCTTGTACTCCTCCATGACCTTGTCCATCTATTGGTGATGTGCAGAGGAGCCCTATCTCAAAGTCATGGCCACAACCTTCTTCTTTCCCTGATAGCAAGTCATAATGAAAACAAATTTCCTAGTCTAGGAAATGATCTTATTGCATTGCTTTGCAGTGATCAAAGAGATGGTGATAGGAAGGGCTCCCTTCAGTATCCTATGCAACTTATCACCCAAAGAAATATTCAGAGAGAAAGGTCTAGACTCATATACAACATTCTTCTTCCACAAGTATTCTAGTAATAAATCACAAACTTCAAGAGGAGCAACATCACAAAGTACCACATCCGTGAAGGGCTTGATGTTATAGGCAAGGCGACACTGCTGGTAGTGCAAATATCTTTTCCTTGTTGAAGCCACCCGATGGTGTACAACTGCAAATGTGTTGTAGTTGGTAGGCCCATATGCTTCACGACCTCTACTGAAATGAGGTTATTTTGGCTCCCACTATCGACAATGAACTGTAGTAGAGAACCCTTCACCCACATTTGTGAGTGGAAGAGGTGTTCCCCCTCCTCTAGATCTTCAGTCTCATTGTTCTACATATTAGTGGTGGATACAGTGGCATTGGGCTCCACATTAACATGTGTCTAATCTAGAAGCCTTCATCTCGACCACCAGTGACTGCTTCGCCCGACACTCACTTTTGATATGAGTGGAGCTCTTAGAGAACTCAAACCATTTTCTCGTGTCCTTCTTTGTCTTTTTGGCGTTTTTATTTTCTTACGG
This sequence comes from Pinus taeda, assembly GCA_000404065.3. Classification (NCBI taxonomy): domain Eukaryota; kingdom Viridiplantae; phylum Streptophyta; class Pinopsida; order Pinales; family Pinaceae; genus Pinus; species Pinus taeda. The sequence goes on from APFE031365814.1 coordinate 307,389, forward strand.
CTTTAGCAGGTTGCACTAGGTCACTCAGCCTTGGCTTTTTCCTTTGATCCAGTGGTTTGGGGGAGCCCTTTCCTTGCTTCAAATTCATAGATTCAAAGTCTCGATTCTTCTATTTAAACTTCTGCTCAATCCTGATAGCGTATTGCTATTCCATGCCGAGTGAGGAGATGTCCAAGAACTCCATCTTGTCCTAGATGTACTTACATAGATATTCACGACACTTGAGTACCAACTGCGACTAATAATCCTTGATACCCAAATTCGTGTGAAGGGTATGGAAAACATTTGTAAACTTTGTCACATCATAGTTCCTTCCCAATCGTAGCGTGGTCCACTTTATGTATTTATCTTCATAGCTCCTCATATGGTAATATTGTTCCTTGATGGTGTCTCTGAAAGAATTCCAAGCGGGTGCAGCTAAAAACAGTAAGGATGGCCTCTTGTAATTTTGTTCATAGTAGGTTTCCAACCATTCCTTGACGTGTGGGGTGACTTTGAGAAGTGAAAAAGTAATATTTTCTCGATTGGAAAAACCAGGAACTCAAAAATATCCTTCCAACAGATTTAACTATTTATCTATGATGTTTGCATCTATCTGGCCCTCAAATATTGGAATATCAAATTTAACCTATACCTTAAAAGGAGTGGCACCTCCAAAGTGCTTGTTGGATGAAGATGTGTCGTCTGTGGGTAGTTGTCCAACAATCTGGGAAAAGTTATCCATCATCACGTTCCTCTATCACTCTAGGGCTTCCTCGAGCAGTATTTTGAAAGGACCTCCTAACCCCTCACCTTCATTTTCTTCCATCGTGGGAGGCCATAAGATTTTGCGAGGTTGGTCTTGCAAAGTATCAACCAGATCATGCCCTAACTCCTTATACCTTGACCTCGTTGGGGACATGTGAAGAAAAATAGAGAAAGAGCATACTCGTCTGATACCATTGATCTATACTTATGCAGGAATGCAACAAAATACAGAAATACCCATATACACAGAGATGCAGTAGAAATAAAACTTCATTTCGTTAATATCAAAGAACTCGGATATGGTTACATACAGAAATACAAATAAACTAGCTTGGGCAATTGTAGCTTATCTATAAGAAGATATGTGGTGGCTACTTGCCTTTGAATTGCATTACAATGAGGCTCAAAGGCCTATTAATTATTAAGAAACAATGCAAAACCATAAACATCCAAAACCTAACCCTAGGAGATGAAGCACCAAAAGTGTGGGCCCCGTTTGGTTAAATTGGTACATCAACTTCCTGGGGTTGTAAATTTGGCATAGGATCTCCGTTTGTCTGTCATAATACCTCATTTCAAAGATCTCAAAGGGGAGGCCATAAAACAAGTGTGAGAATAGCTTGGAATTTTTCTCATCTCTCCTTTTTCCCTAAAAACGTATTTTGGTCCCTTAAAATGGCTCTAGAAGTTTAGGACTCGAAAAACTGCCAAAAATAGTAAGTTGTTCTACAATTAAGGAAATTGAAAAGAAACAATGGTGGGGTGTCTAAGTAGAATAGTTGGGTGGCCACAGATATCCACCTAGACTAGTCCTCCCCCCTTAGGAAGCAATGGTCCCCATTGCATTAAGTGCCTCCATGAGATGGGGAAACTTCTGCTGAACTTGGTTCCTGGTGAGCCACTTGTCTTGGTGCAGGAGTTGGCCAACATTGACAACTTGACATAGTTGGATCTTCTACTGGCGAGTGTTCTTGATCTAGTTGTCCAGGATTAGATAATTGTCCCCTGTTCCATGTGGTCTGGGTTTAAATCTTTTGGTGTGAGTTGTTCTGCATTATTTGATGTGTCCAGTAATGGTGGAAAGTATGGTCGAAGGTGGTCCACATTGAATACTCTGTGTGGGCCAAGGAATGGTGGAATATTGATCTCGAAGGAATTATCCACTACAACCTTAGTGATGGTGTAAGGCCCATATCAGAGTGGGTGAAGCTTGTGGTGGGGGCCTAATGAGGCACTCCTTCTCGAAAAGTAACCAAACTTTGTCACCCACTTGGAACTTGTGTGGCACCAAATTTTGATCATGACGTAGCTTTTACTTAGCATTTCCTCTATCCAATATGTCATGGAGTTAGTGAGCTTGTTATCCAACATCAACTAGAGACTTGACGAAAATGTACTTAGGAACATGCTTTCTTGATCTAAGATAATGGACTATGGGATCCAAAAATGTACCCACACTTATTCAAAGAAGAGCTTAGTAGTGGCTTCTACTGTGATACCCTTCTTGAAGGCTATCATAATGGTGATATTAGAGAATCTATCGATGACCACGAAAATGTAGTCGTTGCCATGCATAGTAGAAGGAAGGTCCGACATGTAATCCATGGAGATGGATTTCCAAGGTAGACTAGGAGTAGGTAGAGGAGTATATAGGCCTTGCTTCTTGATGGTTAGTTTTGCAATGGCGCAAGAAGTGTAGGGTCTAATGTATTTCCCAACATCTTGTCAAAGGTTTGGCAAATAAAAATACTTCTACAACACTGATACTATTTTCTCTACCTTTAAATGTCCTGTGACCCCACTATAGTGTGCCTCCAAAATCATCTTGGCATGCTCACTTGAAGGAACACAAATGTGTCCCAAGTGGCATAAAAGTTCATACTAGAGGTGAAAATTTTGAACTTTCTTACCTTCGAGGAGTGTCTCATATGTGTTGTCAAAATTTGGATCAGTCTTATAAATATGTGGCCATCCCACAGTCTCGTTCCCATAAGAGTCGAGCATAGTGGTCAGCACCATGACCAGTGGTTAGCTGAGGCAATCCGCAACATTTTTGGTGTTGCTCTTCTTGTACTTAATGTTTAAATGGAACTGTTTTAGGTATGTGGACCATTTCTTATGGCGATTGTTTTGAAACTTCCCTTGTGCTTATATGAACTGCAGGGGTCAATGGCCTGTGTGGATGAGCCTTTCCTTCCCCATAATGTAATGCTTCCATTGTTGGTAGGCCTGCACAATGGAATACATCTCTTTTTCATAAGTGGGATACTTTTAGACTGTGTCTGAAAGTGTCTCATTGTGATATGCTATTGGATGCCCCTATTGAGTAAGAACTACACCAATAACATAGTAAGAGGCATTTGTCTCGATCTCAAATGGTTGTTGCATGTCTGGTAATGTGAGAATTGGTGCAGAGAAGAGGTGATGCTTCAAGTTTGAAAACATCTTCTATTGGGATTCAGACCAAAAGAAATTTTCTTTTTCTCCACCCTTGGTGACTTGAATTAAAGGCCAAGTGATATGAGAGAACCCCAACATGAACCTATGATAGAAATTAGCAAGACATAGAAAGATGTAGAGCTCTGTTAGAGTGGTTGGGGCTGGCCAATCTTGAATGACTTGTATCTTGGTTGGGTCCACATGCACACCCTCCTCATCAATGATGTACGCAAGATATTGAACATAGGTCATGCCAAAAGTGCATTTCTCTGAATTGGAACACATATTTTCTTGTCGCGGTGTTTGAAGGACTTGTCAGATATGGTGGAGGTTCTCTTCTCAACTCTGTCTGAAGAGCAAGATGTCATATAAATACACCACAACTAATGCATTGGTGAAGGGTTGTAAGATGACGCCCATCAATCTAATGAATGTTGTGGGGGCATTTTTCAACCCAAAAGGCATGACCATCCATTTGAAATGCCCTCCTTGGATTTGAAGGTGGTCTTCAACACATTGGAGAGTTGGAAAGGCGCTTGGCGATAATCGAGTTTCAAGTCAAACTTGCTAAAATATTTGGCCCCATTGAGCTGGATTAGAACCTCATGAATCCATGAGATTGGATACCTATTCTAGACAGTGATCTTGTTCAACTTCTTATAGTCAATACAGAGTCTCTAGGTCTCGTCCTTCTTCTATACCAACAAAATCGAGCTCCCACAAGGTATTGAGCTTGGCTTGATGTGGCCTTTCTGCAACATCTTCTAAATCTTCCTTTTGATCTCATTGTTCTATAGAACAGAGCGTCAATAGGTCGGTCCACTGGGTAGCGACGTGCCTAGGGTTAGATCGATGGAGTGCATGACCTGACAATGCATGGGTACCATTGTAGGTAAGGTGAAAATTTCCCTGTACTCCTCCACGACCTTGTCCATTTTCTGTTTTTTAGTGGGGGAACCCTATCTAAAAGTCGTGGCCACAACCTTGTTCTTGCCCTAAGAGAAAATCATAAGGAAAACAAAATTCTTAGTGTGGGAAATTACTCATTGCATTGCTTTGCAGTGATCAAAGAGATATCAGTAGGCGGGCCTACCTCCAGTATCCTGTACAACTTATCACCCAAAGTGATAATCACAAATCAAGGTCTAGGCTCATGTTATATAGGAAAATGACCTCCTCATTAGCTCATAGGAGAAAGATAATTTGGTTGAACACAAGACCAAGTTCACAGGCCTTTTTTCCAAGGTAACGCTCCCTAGGAGCTAGCAGGAAGAGTTATAACGTTCCCTATGCATGAGCCAGGGCCATTAGTCCCTAGTGTGATCCGAATTGGATCCATGAGAATTATCAAAGTGTTATGACTGTACCAAATCAGGACAGACTTCAAAAACTTATGGACAATGAGCTATCAGGAAGGACCTATGAACAGTGGCAGTTTGTAGCCAGCAAGGAAAAACAAGGACCTCGATCAAAGCGTGCTGACCGAGGCCCATGGAGACCGTGCAGGGAGCAAACTAGCAGTTAGGAAGTCTGGATCGGAAAACGGAGGCCAATCCTGATGCGCGATCACTGGGCAAAAACCCTTGAAATGGAAAGGCCCGAGTGCTCGGTCATAAGGAAAGCCAAAAACTATGGGAAAAGCACTAAATCAAAAGGCGAGTCCTGTGCTTCAAAACTGGCAGAATATTGGAGGTGTTTTGGGCGGTAAGCAAAATTATCAAGAGACCCAGTGATGCCATACAACAAACAAAGCATGTCCAGTGGATGAGAGAGAAAACCACCTCTCATCACGGGCTAACGTCTAAGCAAGTCAACCACACGATATGAGCGATAACTGTAGGATATGGAGGCCCCAGATATAACAGCTGAGATTGTGCCCAATGGGAAACTGGATCTGGAGGGAGAATTAAGTGACAACATATAAAACTTTGAAGTCTGATTTGACCGCTGAGTTGGTGGATGAATCATTACACAGAGTAACTGAAATACCAAACCGTTTGAGGAAGAGCTAGTGCTTTTCATGAGAGGACAAGTGGCAACCTCCCTATGAGATGTTACGCAGTGGCGATGACGCAGAGGCAGGGAACTCCAAGTGAACAGTAGCAGGCGATCCGAAGAGGCAGAAGAGGAAACGGACAATCATGAGACATATTGGATTTAAGCCATGAATAGACATAGAACAAAAACAAGTGATACAAAAGAGGAAAGGGAAGCACTGTCAGAAAGGAGAATAATGAAGAAGGAGACATAAGAGATAGAAGCAGACGAAGAGAGCCCAACTGACCTATAGAGCTGAGGCAGCATCGAGCAGACAGAAGTCTTGAGAGGTTCAAGCAATCCCTATGAGGATATCTATCAGGAATTGAGTACCAAATTGGACTCATCCCATCAAGACCAATTGAGGTCGAGACTTGGTGAATCCACTCTGCACTCTAGTGCCCTGGGGAATCCAAGAACCACCCTACTGAGCATCATCTATTTTAGGAGACTCAATTTGAGCTCCACATTGTAAAAACTCTTCTTTAAGACACAATAAAAGAAGGCCACCACTAAAAGTTGGACCGGAGACGTAGCCCAGGAGGATTGGGTGAACTCCTTATTAATTTGTTGTGTTCTTGTATTTGCTTACTGTGTTTCTCTTACTGTTTTCCATTTTCTAGTGTTTGTGTATTTTGCAATCTTATTGATCTGTTTCCTAAGATAACATAGACACACACCAACACGTGAGTCTGTAATACCTTCATTCATTAATTAATTAACTGAGGTCACTCACGAGAGATTTTCAAATCAAGTGGTATACGAGCTTTAGGCTATCAAGGTTAGACAAGCTTGTGTTGGATTTAGCTGTTGAATGCTAACTAGATTAAAGCTCAATTTAGGAGAAGGAGAGTTGGTCAAAACTAATCCTGAAATTGGGAGAGTCTATCGTTGGAAGACAATGTCAGAGGAAGGTTCTATGGGGCCAGAACCTCAATTCATAGATAGTTTCCTAGCCATAAAGTCCATGGTAGAGGAAATGTATAGGGATTTTAGGAAACATAAGGATGAAGATTCATCAGGCTCCAAACAAGAGAAAAGGAGAAGTTGAGTCTCTCTTTCATGACCACTCAAAAGGCAAAGGGAAAGAAGAAAGCTTTCTTCTAATAGCCCTGAAAACTAGATGTTAAATTTGATTTACCTATATATGATGGAGAGTTGAATGCAAAAAAGTTGGACAATTGGATTAGACAAATTGATGTTTATTGCAGAGTGAAGAGTATTGATTCATACAAAAGCAAGATTCAGCTAGCAAGCCTGTGCCTCAAAGGCACTACCTTGGTTTGGTGGGAAGGTAGGACCCAAGCTGACATGAAAAGACATAGTAAGACCATTTCTATTTGGAGTGAATTTCTTTTTGTAATCAAAAATCAGTTCTATCGATTGGCCTACATGTAGCAAGCCATGATGAGCTGGAAAAATCTTCAACAGTTGAAAGGGAAAAGTGTACAAGGATATACCCAAGAGTTTAGGAAGAGCATTGATTCTAGGAATCTCATTAGACTCACCTGAGACTCTATTGAAGTACATTGGTGTTATACACAGCTACATGAGGCACACTATCCTCATGTTTAATCCCACTAGTATAGATGAGGTGTTTGTACAAGCTACTCATCTAGAAGCTAGAGGAAAGAATAGAAGTCCAGAAGTTGGGGGATCATCCTAACCCACTGCAAGCAAGAATAATGAGAAAAGAAAGTAGAAATGGAAAGCAAGGAAGGCTAACACTGCATAGAAGAGCAAGTAGTCATGCACTCACTATAAGAAGGATGGGCATGATGATGAGCATTGTTGGATTCTGCATCTGAAGCTAACACTTATGAAGTTCGAGGGCAAGAAGAAGAAGAATGTTGCAGCTATTCAGAAAGATTTGGGGTCAGACTCAAGGGATGAAACAACTATTGCAGCCACAGGTATGAAAGGTAAGAATTCTAAAGCATCTACTAGTAATTCTGCACAATCTACTATTGATGAAGAAAATGAAGGGAAAAAAGACATGAGCTTTTCCATATTCGAGTTATTTCCAAACATCAAAAGATTGATACTGTGTTTGATAGTGGCTCACAAGTAAATTTAATTTCTGAAGCAATTGTAAAGAAGTTGGGATTAGTGAATACACCTCACAAGAAACCATACCCAATAGGATGGTTAAATGATAAAGCACAACTACAAGTGACTAGACAATGCAAACTCAAGTTTTCTTTTGGGTGAGCATTTGTAGATGAGGTTGAGTTAGACATAATTCCTTTGGATATATGAGGAATTGTTTTAGGAAGTCCTTACTTGTATGACAGAAATGCTATTTTCTATAGAGCTAAGAACAAGTATCTACTTGTTAAAGACAGAATCGAATACTTCGTAAGAGCTCATAACCTCAAGAATAATTATACTCTCATAAACTCAAGTCAGATGAAACGAATGATAAATTCATGCAAACAATTCTTACTGATGGTTGTAATGGAAAAGAAACCTGATAAAACCAATGTATTTGAGGGCCGTAATGCTAAACAACAAGCTGATTTAGAAAAAGTTATTTCAGAGTATGATATCTTGTTTCAAGAACCTAAAGGTCTGCCACCCAACAAGGAAATAGTACATGATATTATTTTATAGAAAGATGCTCCATTGCCTAACATTGGAATGTACAGGTTGTCTACTTTAGAGAATGCTGAAATCAAGAAGCAGGCGTAGGAGTTGCTTGAGAAGGGGTTCATTAGACCTAGTACATCACCATGTGGGTCACCAATCATTTTGGTGAGAAAGAAAGATGGCTCATGGAGAATGTGTATTGATTACCGAGCACTAAATAAGATAACAATAAAAAATTGTTATTCCCTTCCTCACATAGATGATCTATTATATCAATTGAAAGAAGTTGTTTATTTTTCCAAGCTAGACTTGCATAGTGGATATCATCAAGTTAGAGTGGCAAAACAAGATGCATGGAAGACTACTTCCAAAACAAAGCAGGGATTGTATGAGTGGTTGGTTATGCCTTTTGGCTTAACTAATGATCCTGCTACTTTCATGAAATTAATGAATGATGTACTCATAACTTTTCTTGATGGCTTTGTTATTGTGTATCTAGATGACATTCTGATATTTAGAAAAACATGGGAAGAACATTTAAACCATGTTAAACAAACACTAGATGTTTTGAAAAGAGAAAAAATTTATGTTAAACTCTCAAAATGTGAATTTGGCAAAATGTCTATGAATTATTTGGGACGTATAGTAGGGGGTGGTGAATTGAAGATAGATCCCTCTAAAGTGGTAGTCATTATGAACTGGCCTAAACCCAAATTTGCTATAGAAATTAGAAGCTTCTTAGGAGCAGCACAATATTGGAGAAAGTTCATTTCTAACTTTTCCTTAATTGCAGTTCCCTTACATGCTTTAACAGGATTGAACAAGGTGTTTTAGTGGGGAGGAAAACAGTAGAAAGCCTTCAACACCTTGAAAGAAAAGATTAGTACAACACCTATACTAGCACTGCCTGATCTTCAAAGACCATTTGAGATCCAAATGGAGGCTAGTGACTATGCCATGGGAGCAGTGTTGACACAGCACGGTAAACCCATATGTTATCATTCTAAGACATTTAATTCTGCAATAGTTAACTATCCTACCTATGATAAAGAATTGTATGCATTAGTACAGAGTGTGAAAAAGTGGAAATGTTACTTAATGGGCAAAGAGACAGTAATACATACTGATCATCAACCACTTCAATACCTACACTCCCAAACTAAGTTGCAGCAATCAAGGCACTATAGATGGATGGGTTTTCTACAACAGTTTCATTTAGTCATCAGATATAAAAAGGGCATACAGAATAAAGTTGTGGATATGTTATCTAGACCCATTATAAATGCATCTACTATACTTAAGCATAATTATGTGTTACATGAGAGCTACACTGAACAATATGCTCAAGATATAGATTTCAAAGATGTATATGCAACTTTAAGTCAAGGAAAGCGAGTAGAAGAACTAGATTATCATGTAAAGGACTGACTCCTGTATCATTGTGGGAAGCTATGCATTCCACAAACTAAAAGAGTAAAGATAATTCGAGAAGCACACACTTCTCTAATATCAGGTCACTTTGGACTAAGTAAAATAGTTGCACAGCTACAAAGATTTTTTTATTGGCCAAAAATGAATGAGATAGTTTCTAGATATGTAAGAGGGTGTACTATGTGTGCTAAAAGCAAGCCCAACAACAGAAAAATAGGCTTGTACACTCCATTACTAGTTCCTTCTAACCCTTGGGAAAGTGTTTCCATGGATGTTGCTGGAGGATTGCCTAAATCTAGGAAAGGTCATGATTATTTGTATGTTGTTGTGGATAGGTTCAACAAAATGTGTATTTTGATACCTTGTAATAAAAAGATTACAACTAAACAAACTACAAAACTGTTCTTTCAACATGTATGGGTTCATTTTGGATTACCCACTTCCATTGTATGTGATCGAGACACCTGATTTGTGGGGATGTTTTGGTGAAGTCTGTGGGAACTGATGGACACCAAACTGAAGAAAAGCACAACTTTTCATCCACAAACTGATGGCTAAATAGAAGTACTTAACAGGACAGTGATCCAGTTACTCAGGGGATATTGTAGCAAGCATCCTAAGCTTTGGGATGAACATTTATGTTATGTGCAGCATGCTTACAATAGAGCCAAGCATTCTTCTACACAGAGATCTCCTTTTGAGACCTATTTTGGTTTCACACCAAGGTCATCTTTGGATTTTTTCTTTGGTAAAGACACCATAGTTGAGGGACACAATGATGTGGACAGGGAAACTAGGTTCATCAAACAAATCCAAGAGATCCACTAGGTAGTACAAGAATAGCTGGAAAAGAGCCAGGCCAAATACAAGGTAAGGCATGACAAGCATCAGATGGAGCATAGTTTCCAAGTTGGAGACCAAGTCTGGCTGTAGATCAACAAAGATAGAATGCAAGGTGAAGGTAAAAAGCTAAAGCCTATCAGGTATGGACCTTTCAAGATACTGGAGAAAATTGGTGAGAATGCTTTTTGCCTTGATCTGCTAGCTTACATGCACATCTACTCAGTCATAAATGCAGATGCTTGAGATTATTTGAACATTCACTAATTGAGGATCCCAAAGAAGAAATTCAATTTTCTTCTATTGATGACCTGTTACCTGAATATCTTAACAAATTGCAGGAAGACACAGTTCTAGACAGGAAGGTGAGGACGATGTGTAGGGGAGATGTTGGGTACCTTAGAATTGGGCTCAAGGGTTCAAAGTCAAGTAGAGCAAAGTGGATAGATATTGGACAAGTGAGACAATTGTACCCTCACTTAGTCAATGCTTGAAAACCAACTTTTGGTGGTCCAAAAGCTTTTTCAGTGGGAAGGTTGTGATCCGAATTAGATCCATGAAAATTATCGAAGTGTTATGACTGTATCAAATCAAGATAGACTTCAAAAACTTGTGGAAAATGAGCTATCAGGAAGGAACTCTGGACAGTGGCAGTTTGTAGCCAGCAAGGAACGACAAGGACCTGGATCAAAGCGCACTGACCGAGGCCCATGGAGACTGCACAGGGCACAAACCAGCAGTTAGGAAGTCTGGATCAGATAACGGAGGCCGTTTCTGAGTTCTAATCATGCATTGTTGGGAAAAACCCCTTGAAATGGAAAGGGCTCGAGCTCTCGGTCACAAGGAAAGCTAAAAACTATGCAAAAAAGTGCTAAAGCGAAAGGCGGGCCCCACACCCCAAAATCGGCAGAATATCAGATGCGTTTTGGGCGGTAAGCGGAATTATCAGGAGACCTAGTGATGCCATACAGTGAATGATGCATGTCTAGCGGATGAGAGAGAAAACCATCTCTCATCGTGGGCTAATGTCTGAGCAAGTCAACCATGTGATATGAGTGATAACCCTAGGATCTGGAGGCCCCAGATCTAATGGCAGAGATTGCACCTGATGGGAAACTGGATCTGGAGGGAGAATTAAGTGATGGCATATAAAAGTCTGAAGTCTGATTTGACCACTGAGTTGGTGGATGAATCATTACATAGAGTAACCGAAATACCAAACCATTTGAAGAAGAGCTAACGCAATTCGTGAGAGGACAAGTGGCCACTTCCGTATGAGACGTTACACACTGGCGATGACGCAGAGGCAGGGAACTTCAAGTGAACAACAACATGTGATCCAAAGAGGCAGAAGAGGAAACAAACAATCATGAGACATATTAGCTTTAAGCCATGAACAGATAGAGAACAAAAAAAAGTGAGACAGAAGAGGAAATGGAAGCACTATTAGAAAGAAGAGAACAGTGAAGAAGGAGACAGAAAAGACAGAAGCAGACGTAGAGAACCCAGTTGACTTACAGAGTTGAGGAAGCATCGAGAAGACAGAAGGCTTGAGAGGTTCAAGCAATCCTTGTGAGGATATCTATCAGGAACTGAGTACCAAATTGGACTCATCCCATCAAGACCAGTTGAGGTTGAGACTTGGAAAGGAAGAGTCTGTGCACTCTAGTGGCTTGGGGAATCCAAGAACCACCCTATTGAGCATCATCTATTTCAAGAGACTCAATTTGAGCTCCTCGTTGTAAAAACTCTGCTTTAAGACACAATAAAAGAAGGCCACCACTGAAAGCTGGACCAGAGACGTAGCCTAGGAGGATTGGGTGAACTCCTTATTAATTTGTTGTATTCTTGTATTTTCTTACTGTGTTTCTCTTACTGTTTTCCATTTTCCAGTATCTGTGTATTTTGAAATCTTTTCGATCCGTTGTCTAAGATAACTTAGAAACACACCAGCACATGAGTTTGTAATACCTTCATTCATTAATTAATTAACTGAGGTCACTCATGAGTGATTTTTAGATCATAGTGTAACTCATTGTGTTGCCTTAGGGACAACATTACCCATGTTTTGTGAGATTCTGAAGTTAAAATAAGTGGGTTGACTGACTAGTATTCCACTTTTCACTCAAATGTCAGCCCGAAAAGCAGGAAACATCCTATCTTTTGCCAAAGGGAAATCATGAGGGAATTCGCAAGGATAATCCTCCCATAAACTATATATTGTAGGCATGGGCATTGTCAAAGAGGTTGAAGGATTGTCAACTAATTGTCGAAACATTATATGAGATATAGTTGTTTACCAAGAGGTTAAGAAGAGAGAGAGAGAGAAAGGAGTTGGAGGAGTAAGGGAAGATTGATTCACTAGATGGTTGTAATCATCATTTCCTATTAATAATATAGACATGCAGTTGTGTTGTCTACTCTATGGTGTTTATATTGTGTTTAGTTACATGTTGATGCAATGTCATAGTTTATGAGTAGCTTAGATGCATGTTATTTGATATATTTATATATTAATGTCTTGATTATCAAAGTTTATATGTTGTAGTATTACTTTTTCTCTTGTTTATATGTAGGTGTTGATCTAGGAGCTAGTAAAGGGGTCTTCCACTCTGCTACAATAAGTTCTTCAACAAAATTGCATCAAGATCTAAGGTAATCTCTTCCCTCCTGCTTTGAATATCATGCATTAATATGGATATGTATATGCTTCTTTGTGCCACCTGCAGTTAATCTGATCCGTCTACCTTGGATCCCAGGAAGATCCTTGAGTTTATTCCAGCCACAACCACCCGCACATTAATCCCTACAGCAGAATTGGTGACTCCATTGGGGACTACACTTAGTTCCCTGTTTTTTCCTACCAAGTTCCCAGATCTCTCTTTGTTTACAGGCCCTCTTGTTCTTCTTGGTTCCATTTCTGACCATTCAAGACTCTTCAACACCCTCTTCACTATGATCAACCTTAGATCTGACCCTAAAAGACTCCTTTTATAGCTTTAGCCCCCTAATGCACCCAAATAGTGAAACCAGAGAGTTATAATTCTCTGCTAGCTTGCAGACAGAGTGTTAGTCTTGTGAATAACTATCTACGAGCTTTCCTAAAGTGCGTTAGCCAACGAATATCTTGATGAACAACCTGTTATATGAACTCCTCGGTTGGGGAAGCTTCTTATAGTATGTTCAAGGATAGCGGCAGTCGACAGTACTGTAACAAACTGCACACAACTTTTTGAACAGTAGTTCGAGGTCCTGACGAGCTTGCAGGAGGACCCTAATGTACGGTGGCTGGAGACATAAGTGCAAGAACTGTAGCAGTGCTATGGTGAAGTCAAAGGCACAGTGTGAACCGTCACGCTCCCATAAAGACTGGAAAAGCTGCAGGAGGCCAAGCAGTTGAAAGAACAGGTAGATGCAGCTCAGCACAAGGAGGCAGTGCTGAAGGCATGATTGAAGCCTTGATTGGATGAGGCTTATGTGGTTATGACCTCTTTTGAAGGAAAGCTTGTGACTCTGCAAGAAACTTAACAAAAGCTTCTGGCTAAAAGTTCAGGAGTAGTGACTGAGCAGATGGTTAAAGAAGCGAAGCAAGCGACCACACAGTGCACTACCGAGGTTGCATTCATACAGGTTGAGCTAGGCAGTCTTCGTACTAAGATCTCCGCACCCGCAGAGTGACTTGAGGATGAGTCATGATGTTTGTGTTGGGGGCCTATTGGGAACGGAATCCCCCAAGGATAGTTTTGGGGCTAAAAGCCCATGTTTTGGGTCAAGTTTTGTAATAAATTTGTAAAGCCTCTGCATTTTATGGTCGCTAAGCGCGAAGGTGTCATGAGTCATAAAGGATTGTCCACCCTTATTTTGTAAAGTGTAAAGTCGATTCTAAAGATCTACCCATGCTCCACGGACCATGGGATTGTATAAAAAGGGCTAAGTAAGATCGATCTAAGAAGAAATAAGTGATAAGTCTTTGGGAGTAGAAGACAAGGCTTGGAGTCTTAATAGAGAAGTCTAAGTTTCGGGTCTTAGTGTAGGTAGAGGCTCTGCAGTTGAGTGTGCGGAGGCCTAGGGTAGAAGTTCACAGCTGAGTGCGCGGACCCATGTAGTTGTGTGCATAGGTTGGCTAGATTTTATAATAATCTGAATATATCAATAAAGAGAAGTATTCCGCAATTCCTACGTATTTATTTACTGTTAATGCATCTTATCATATTGCGTATGGATTTCATTTACAATATTTATGTGATGTGCAAATGTATGTAATTATTTTAGTTAATTGAACGCAAGTGAGAATCTCAGTTTACATGGCGCTAACTTTGATTGTTTAGTAAGATAAGTAAAACACTTAAGATAACTTGGGCACCTGTACAATACGCTATCATAGAAGCGCGAAAGCACCTAGATCGTGGGTTAAGGCTGCGCCAAGGTCAATCATACTCCTTCGCAGAGGTACCGAAGGACACAATAAAGGGCTAGATTGATAGAGCCTGAGAGCTTAGTGACCTGCGTGAAAGAAGGAACAGAGGGTATAAATAGACATCATGACCATCTCAGGGTGCAGAAACTTGGTTCCAGCGTCCCCCATACTGCTATAGGTGAGACTTCCGTTTTCGCTGCGCGGGTTGATGCCAAAAGGGCCAGTAGTGTATGGATTCATTTGGCTAACTAATGCTAAACCTGGGTCAGGCCCCACGCAGCCAACAAATGGTTCTGTTGCCAGGACCAGAATCTGCATAAGAGATGTGTGATGTTGTATCACTGGAATCCAACTAAGAAAGGGATCAAAGATTGGTCGGACAAGAAGATCCATGAATTCGTAGTGTAGGAGAATAGAAATTTGCAACTAACAAACGAATAGTGGCTGGATAGGTACATATATACAGAAATCCACGAGATCTTTTTCTATTCCTTTCCGGTTGAGTTATATGAGTGGAGCGCTAAGCTAGCGGATAGGCAAGGAAGGTGGAGACTTGATGGTCCTATTGTCTGGACCCCATAGTTAGTACAAAGACTAGAAGCCTTTGAGGATAAGATTACCTGCATTATTGATCATTGGCTCGATCACATCATAGGAGGATTTGTGACTAAATTTGAAGTTGATATCTTAGTTAGTTACAGCGAGGCAGAGCAGTTCTCTTTTAAAGGTCTGCGAGATAAGTACTTGAAGTCTTTAAACACCTGGATTAAGGTGTTATTGTGCGAAAAACAGGTTGTGCAACTACCTTGATGTTCGGAGCTATACGAAGTCTAAATACTTAAAGGAACGAAGGAAGGAAGGGTCTTTAATATAGTCCATTGATTTCACCTCCATTGGGTGACGAAGAGGGAGTAGTGCAGGATTCTCCGTGAAATGTGATTCAGCTAATAAGACAAGGATTCCCACGACTACCACCTCTGCCCACACCACCTCCAACTTCACCACCATCACCTATGACTTCACCATACCATCACCACCTCCACCGCAGTTCAGCATGGCAAATTCAGTAAAGCTGCCTTTGTTTAAAGGCTTGGGAAATGAGGACTCTGACTAGTTTTGGTTCATTTTGAAAGCTGTATGGGAAGCTTAGGGCATTACGGGTGATCACATGAAGAAGGCAACATTGGTTAGTGCTTTGCAAGATCATGTGCTAACCTGGTACATCAAGTACTCTAATGATAACCCAAATGTTGGAGTGGCAGACATTCAGACCGCGCTGAATAAGGAATTTAGTAGGCCTAAATCTGAGGCACAGTTGATTGTGTGATTCAAGGAAATCACGATGACACCAGGTGAGACACCTTGGGAATTGGATCAAAGTTTGAAGTGTAAAATCCACAAAGCAAATATGAACTTAACAGATGGACAACACTTCGGATGGTTTGTGGCTTCACTCCTGCCACACCTAAGGGTTGCGTTGTCACAACAAAAGATAATGAATCAGGCACAGACCTTGTAGATTACAATGAGACTGCATGAAACATCGATGCAAGATCAAAATCTGGGGGTTTGGTAGATCGATGTGTAGTTGTAAAATCTTTGCCTTAAAATGAAAAGTCTGAAGCAAGAAAAAATAGTTTGACTGGAGGTAGGCGATGAGGTATGGTGCCTGAAATGTAAAGGTCAGGGGCATGACAAGGACCATTGCCTAGTATTTGTGAACTATATTATAGGAGGAGGGTCGATGCATTTGAGGCCAGAGATCCAAGTAGGACCAAGTGCAGGGCTGGCATTATAGTGTGCTATATGTCAGGTAGAAGATAAACATATGATGAATAACTGTGATTTTCCACAGAAGTTTGTACAAACACCATAGAAATTGTTCTGCAACTTCTGCAGGTCGGTAGGTCATAATGAGCGCAACTGTCGAAGTTATGAATTGACGATGGACAAAACACCCGCCTATAGGGTTCAGGTAGAAACGTGACCTCCTGACCAAAGCGCAGGGATGGCGTAAACATGATTTCAGGGGTGCGGATGAGGTCGAGGTTGAGGAGGACCTGTCAGAGGTTGAGGAAAACTAATCTGCTACAACTGTGGAGGACCAGGACACTATGCCCATGATTTCACTAACCCAATGCATCCATCGTGAAAATATTGCACTCTGTTTGATCACGAAACAGAGGAATATCCTACACTGATAACAAAGATATGCGACAAAGGGGTGCTACCACCGCAACCGACTCAGAACCTATAGATGATGAGGTCTGAGCCTCGCAAAGAGGATCCAAATGTGAATATAGTGCTTCGAAGTGGAATTGCAATAAGGGATGATAAGGGGAAACATCCAGAAGACAATGCATGGGTTTGCAAAGCTCTAGCAAAGGAGGTTGAATTTGATTTGGAGTGTACATGCAAAACGTTCATGAAAGCAAAGAAGAATTTCATTGAGACCTCCACCTCAAGAAGTAAGGATAAGCTTGATCAAGAAATGGGCCCTTCTATGCTTACGACCTTTCTAGAGACCTACATGAAGTTGCTGCACGATAGCAAGGTTACGAAGGGATTACAGGAGCTTATAAATAGATGTGCTCAAAACACTCCATGTGAACCGCGCATGGTATGGAAGATTGGTAAGCATAAAACAAAGACAGGACGAGAAATGAGACTGACCGCTCAGATAGGAGAATATGAAATGGATCGGATTATTTTGTATTTGGGTTCAGATGCGAACTTTCTACCAAAGAAAACTTCGAAGAGGATGGGAAGACTCGTGCTGCAGTGGTATCCAATTCAGTTAAGGGTGGAAAAATAGCAAAAGATCATCCCCATGGGATGGTTGCAAGGGGTGACTATAGATATTGAAGGCTCGAGCACGTTGGCTGACTTTGAAGTAATAGAAATTGTGGATGACAACAACCCAAACCCTGCACTCCTTGGAATTGATTGGGCTACTGATATGAATGGAGTAATCAACCTAAAGAAGTGAAAGATGATTTTTGAGAAGAAATCGCTCCATGTAATAGTACCCCTACATCTTGTTGAAGGATCATGCTATACTAAACTAGTGCATGATTATAAGAGCAATAATGACTTGGACTGTATATATAAGATAACAATGAAAGACCAAGATTGGGTGAATCCAACAATGGATGAACGAATTACATGGGATCACGAGAGTTCCTGCACCTTAGACTCTGACAAAGAATTAGAATGCTGGTAGAATCAGTTGCATGAAGTAACCACACTAAGCTATAACATGATGACTCGGTCATTCCGTTGTGTGTCATCAGAAGTAAGAAATCTTCCCACTTATGATGGCCTGAATGATGTAGATATATTTTTGAATGCATTTGAGAGGGAGGTACCAGAAAAGTAGTGCTTCTAGGCTTTGGACTGGGCACTACGCACTACGTGTTGTGTGTGGAGCATGATTGTTCAGAGGTCTTTGTTTCAGCCAGATGTATACCCTAGGAAGTTTGTACACCCCTCCACATGAGGGGGTGTAGGGGGGCACTTGTCCCCCCTGCGGGGGTCCGGGGGGGCTGATCCCCCCCGACTAGGGGGTCTGGGGCTCGGGGACACCGCCCCCAAAGCTAAAAACAGATGTAAAATTGCCTTGTAAAAGTATAGTAGTTTCTAGTCAATCTGGGTCGTTCATTAGGTGGATGATCTGATGGTGGAACTTATGTTTAGTTTAGGGTTTTTCTCCCTAAAAGGCAACCCCTCTCTTTGTATGAGGGCATTGTATTTGAGGCGGTGAAAATAGATGTGTATTCTCTAAGTGAGAAACAGAGAGGTGAGACTGAGAGAGAAAACAGAGGATATTACAGTGGATTTGCAGTAGGTTGTGTCTCTTCATTTTGCTAGATAATAGAAAGGAAGGACTAGCTGTTCAGGGTGGATGTAGCCCAAACTGGGTGAACCACGTATATTTTTGTGTTTATATTTCTGCAATATTTTATGTGTTCCATTGCTCCGTAATATATAATTTTCTAACACTATGCCCACAAGATGTCGGGGTACGCACAAGGGTAGCTTTGATGATTGACACCAGTGTAGGAGGATGATCTGCACATGCTTTTGGAAGCTGAAGGTACGAATGATAGAAAATATTATGGGAAAGATGATCCATGCACACACTTGGCCAAATGGGCTCAGGATTATGTAGCGAAGCCCCAACTAGAATGGGTGCACTTGTTCTATCATACCTTGGATTTCATCCCAATGAACTGGTACTTGGAAATAGAGCTCCACCATGGTACAAGTGAATGGGATATTCTGCATGAAGGATTCATAATGACATTCAATTTTGAAGACAGGTTTGACTGTATTGACGAAGCGCTGCAAGAAGTGAAAGAAGCAATCTTTAGATACCACAGGATCCTTTGGACTTGATCCAACCTAATTAGACCACTCAGCTGAGCCACGCATTGGAATGCTATAATGTGACTGCTGAGGAAGAAGATGAGGATCCATACAAGTTTAACATCCCTGAAACAGAGGGTCACCGCGAGGTTGAGGGACCATAGATTGAGAATCCTAATATAACTGCACCACTAAAAATGAAATAGGTAAATATTGGTACAGAGGCGGAGCCCAAATTCACAAAGATTGGAGATTATTGGGATGACGTGACGGTGGATAAGGTCACCAAATTTCTCTGCGAATACTAGGATTTGTTCCCTACCAAGTTCACGGATCTAAAAGGGATAATAGGAGACCTGGGCGTTATGAAGATCACATTAAAACCCGACGTGAAGCCGATTAAGCAAAGACCTTACGACCTCAATCTGAAGTACAAGGAGAAGGTCCACTTAGAGCTAGACAAGATGCTCGCGGCAGGCATCATTGAGCCTGTAGAAGAATCTGATTGGGTAATCCCAATGGTGGTACAGGAAACGAAGTAGAAAGATGAAATAAGGATATGTGTAGATCTTTAGAAGTTGAATGACACTTGCGTACATGATCCTTTCCCGACTATGTTTACTTATGAGGTATTAGATAATGTAGGTGGCTAGGAAGCGTACTCCTTCACTGATTGGTTCTCGGGGTACCATCAGATCAAAAGTGCACCGGAGGATAGAAGCAAGATGACCTTCGTGACTGAGTGAGGATGTTTTCAGTACATTGTAATGCCTTTCGGATTGAAGAATGCACCTGTGATTTTTTCGCATGTAGTCATTGATGTGTTCAAAGAATTTATTCATAAATTCTTGGAAGTATACTTTGATGACTAGACTATGTTTGGGCTAGTGAAACACAATGTGCCAAGTTCACGCCTGATGCTAGATACATGTCGAAGGTACCAGATCATGCTCAATCTGAAGAAGTGCCTATTTTGTGTTCCTTTTGGGACTTGGTTGGGTCATGTGGTTTGTATACAGGTAATAACAGTAAATCCTATGAAGATCATGGTGATACTTAACTTGGAAGCACCGAGGAGTGTGAAACAGCTGCGTGCAACCTTAGGACATACTTGGTATTACAGGGAGTTTATCAAGGGCTATGCCCAGATCATCGTGCCTATGGATAAGCTATTGAAAAAGGATGACACATTCTAATGGAACGAGGACTGTATGAAAATCTTGGATGTATTGAAAGAAAAGATGGTCACCGCGCTGATTTTAGTCTTCCCAGATTGGAATAAGGAGTTTCATGTAAATGTCAAGGCGACATGTATAGTGTTGGGAGCAATGCTAACATAGGTTGGCAGAGGAGAATTGGATCATCCTATAGCATTCGAAAGTAGAAGAATATCCAAGGCTGAGAAGAACTATTCCATCACTGAGCATGAGGGATTACCCATGGTATACGCACTCTAGAAGTTTAGACACTATTTGTTCACTAGACATTTTAAGATGTACACAAATCATTCTGCATTGAAATACCTAGTCAATAAGCCTGTGTTGGGGAGGAGAATCTGCAGGTAGTTTCTATTATTCCAGTAGTATGATTTTGAAGTCATTATGAAGCCTGAACAACTAAACGCGGGACCAGACCATCTGTTGTGCATTGAAATAGGGGAAGAGCCCACTAATTTGGAGGAGGGATTGCCTGATGCCAAACTATTTGCTGTGTGTGTCACAGATGGTGATTTTGAAGATATCATACACTTCCTAATGACAAGAACTACCCTGGAAGGAGAAGGGGCAGTATCCTCATGGACGCTCATGGGGACGTTGCAAGAGGTCATTATGCAAGAAGAGTGACCGCGCAGAAGATTCTACGCGTAGGGTTGTGGTGGCCAACCCTCCATCAGGATTCAAAAGCTTATTGCAAGACGTGCAATGTGTGTCAAAGGACGGGTAGGCCATCGTAGATGGATTAGCAACCTCTAAATCTGCAGATGATGTTACAACCCTTCGAGAAATGGGAGATAGATTTTTTCAGACCCATTCAGCCCCAAGGGAAGAAGACGAGAGCACGGTACATTATCACTGCGACTAAGTATTTGACTCGACGGGTGGAGACACAACCTGTGAAAGATTGCACAAGCATGAATGTTGCGAAGTTCCTCTTTGAGTATGTACTAACGAGATTTGGGTGTACAAAGGTTCTAATGAGTGATCATGGTACGCACTTTTGAATGAGATGATCAACACACTAATGAAGGAATTTCAGATATATCAGTAGAAGAGCACACCTTATCACCCACAGGCTAATAGGATGATGAAAGAATTCAATAAAGTTCTGGAGAACACGTTGACTAAGGTTTGCAATGCTCAACAAAGTGATTAGGACCTGCACATATCCACAGTACTATGGACCTATCAGACGACATGCAAGAAGTTGACTAGACAGACACTCTTTAGGCTTGTATATGGCACTGAAGTAGTGATGCCCATGGAATACATTATACCTAGTCTGTGCATAGTGGCACTAATGGGTATGACATATCGCAAAGCCTTGGAAGAGAGGCTTGCACAACTGGTTGAGCTTAAGGAAGAGAGATTTCTAGTTGGATTTCACCAAAAGGTCCAAAAGTAGCACAAAAAAGCATGGCATGATTGGCACATTAAGATTTGAACTTTTTAGGTAAATGACCTGGTTTTGTTATATGACAGCAAGTTTGATAAATTTCCAGGGAATTTTAGAATGCACTGGTTAGGGCCCTATGTCATTAAAGATATTACTGATGGAGGGGCGGTTCCATTGGTTAAATTGAATGGAGATCGCTTCCCAAGAAAGGTGAATGGCAACCGATTGAAGCCATACACCAGTGGTCTAGCCATGTGACTATATGAGGGTAGCACAATCTTAGCTCTCCATGCAACTGAAAGGAGGCACGAGACTATAAACTACACTTCCTAGGTTAGGGAGCTGCGTGATTGGAGTATTATGCGAAGCAAGGAAGTGTCACAAGGTTTACGACGACACAAAGGGAGTTGCGCTAATCAAGGAGAAATCCCGCAGGTCAGCTGGAAAATGTCTGTTAAAGTCACTGTTCATGATTTTATGGTAGAAATGTGGCCAAATGGAGTGGGCACTAGCATTTAAGACATAATTTATGGATCAGATCCTTGAAAATCTACTGCAAATATGGCATTAATGAACTGAATGTGGGGAGAATAGTCAGATTTTAATTCAAAATGCCCTATAAATTATGAGTGGCTGCCCAGCGAAAAACACTTGGCACTTTGAGAATTGAGTTATTGAGCTCTCAGGTGCACATAAACTGAGAATTATTTGAAGCTCTGATAGCGAGTTCGATGTTTGAGCAATTACTAGAGGCGACACGAGAACTGTTGAATATTGTTATGTCGAAACATCCTGAATTTATGGATGTCGAAGCAGTGATGGCCGAGGAGGCTGTGCTAGAAGTTGTTATGGAGGCAGAGGAGTTTTCTCTAGAGGTTTTCAAAGTATTAGCAGAAGTTCCCAAATCACCACGGACGTTAGGACCAAAGCCGACCCCAACCGAGGAGAGCGCGAAGGATAATAAAGGCAAGCAGCCTACAGTACCGGTGCATGCATTGCTGAGAAGAAAACCATCGAAGGACAAACCCAACACATAGGAAAAGGGAAAAGCCATCAATCTGGAGCTGGAGGAGGAAGATTTTGAAGACATCTCGATGGATGATGAGGACTTGGGGATAGACGTGGAGGAAGTTGAAGTCCAAAGTACTGAGCCTATCACTCGGTTGTCGAAGTATGTCCCTCCATGCAAGCACAATACCAAGGTTCCAAAAGATATTGATGAAAGCAAGGTCCCCTTGCAAACCCCTCTGTTGCCAGATGATATTGTTTTTGAAGGACCATGCTTGGGGCAGGTTCCTCTGTTAAAGCTCGAAGATTATGACTTAGCTAACCATGAGAAGTTACTGCACATGGAAACCAAGCAGCTAATGTGCCACATTATTGACACAACCACTAGGATGACCGTATTGGAGCCACGTAAGTGGCTCAGGGGAGTAGACAAGGCAAGTTTACTCAACCTGCTATGGGTGCCACACTACAACCGCACCCCGACTACAATATTGGTCATCAAGCAGCTACTATGCTTTGTGCATGATGGGTATCTGTGGCTGGAGGAGCCAATACCCTTCACTGACAGATTGATCCATAGATCACGCGGCTTCCCTACATAGGAGAAAATTTGGCCATGATGTTTGGCAGAAAAGGTGGCGAGTAGGCCCTCACGAAGGCAATGAAGGAGAAATTTAAGCTTGTGAAGAAGTTGCCTAGATATCCCATATCAAGTATCAGAGACCCTGTCGTAAAGGTGGCAACACAGATTTTGGCTAGAAAGGTGATGAGGAAATGTCGTGCAGATGAGGTGCCCACACCTGTTGTCACGCTAGCAGGCCCAGTGCATCGAAGGAGTCCAGTTCAATTGGGCACACTATATCCGCAGTGAGTTCCTTGCAAACTGCCGCGAGGCACAGGAGCTCAACAAGAATTTCCACTATGAGTGGCTCTTGCTATCTGTTGTGTTGGTGGCATGGGAATTACCAGAGGATAGTCGATTCCCTTCGGTCACATTGGACCTACAAGAAGCAGTGAAATATGCTTCTTTGTGGGCAACCAAGGATGTGCAATGCATCAAGGATAGCAAGATCTTCTAGATCTTGATGGAGATGAACATCCACATGGCTATCAATCGCAAACCGCAATTTTTGCCTACTATGTTTTCCAAGCTATAGGGCTACGCGGAGTTCAAGGTAGATTTTCACCATGTGTGAATCAGGGCATGGAAGGACCTTGCGCATACATGGTATGAATTTCCTTACTTGGAAACGGATGGCGCAATTGATGCAGTGCTTGATCGTTGGCCGACAAAGTGGTGCACTACATCAGACTTGGTGGTGGGGGCGAGCAAGTCCATCGCACAGTGCAAGAAGGAGGAGGCCAATCTCAAGATGGTGCAACTAGCCGAGAGGAGGAAGAAGGAGGTCACTGACAAGGCCCAAGCGAAGTAAGATGCCACTCAGTATATGGAGAAGCAAACAGGTTGAACAAAGTGGGGCTCTGACAAAGGCACGAGGTCACCTTTGCCCAAGACAGAGCAAGATATGGACAAGCAGATAGAGCAACACGGCGCAAACACATAGGTGATGTCCGCCCGCATCAAGCATCCAAGGTAACAAGAGAAAGGAGGGTCAAGTAAGAATTCCAAGGCCACTAAGACGTCGCTAGACCCAATCACCCTCACAGAGGGTGATTTGCACAACATTGGAGACATGGTGCGAGATGTCACCATAGAGGCCCTATAGCAGTTTGAGCATCAACAGCAACTAATATTGGGGGCCATCTAGATAGGTTTGTAGGAGCTGCAGACTCAAGCATTACATGCTGGCACAGTGTCCACCAACCTTGCTATCGGTACTTCAGAAGCTATCGAGATGTTGCACGTGAAGATCTCTAGTGCAATAGTGCTACCCAATGGATCACTAACCATGGAGAATGAAGCTGACAGGCCCACTGTCAGTGCCCTCAAGGGAGTGGGGTTCAAATTGGTAGTGCTCCTTGGTGAGGTGCTCCACATATTGCAGGATGGAGTGATCGCGGAGTTGAGGTCCTGTGAGCACCGCGCCCTACAGGTGATCAGCGAGCAAAGGATTAATAATGATAATATGGCGCTACAAAGAGACTTTTCCATCACTGTCGTGACTAAAGTAACTAACCAGAACAAACATATAATTCAGGTTGTGGAGGAGGCATGCCGAATGGTCCCAAAGTTGGCCATTCAAGAGGAAGAACCGGTCAAGGTGCACGTCCGTAAGCTAGCTACAAGGGTGCTCGACGCTTGCATAGAGATGTCTAGGGTTCAGCTGGAGTTGAACCTACAGATCACTAAACTATAGTTGAAGGCCCAGCCTTCAACACTGCCAGAAGTAAAGAAGTAGTGTGCAATCGTTGTCACAGAATAAATAGCAATAGTCAACAGTGCAGTAGCAGATTGCACACAACTTTTTGAATAGTCGTTCAAGGTCCTGACAAGCTTATAAGAGGACCCTAATGTACAACGGCTGGAGATAGAAGCATGAGAACTGTAGTAGTGTTATGATGAGGTCAAAGGCACAGCACAAACCGTCGCTCTCACACAAAGACTGGAAAAGCTGCAGGAGGCCAAGTAGTTGAAAGAACAGGTAGATGTAGCGCAACACAAGTAGGCAATGCTAAAGGCACGACTGAAGCCCTGGTTGGATGAGGCTTATGTGGTTACAGCCTCTATTGAAGGAAATCTTGCGATTCTACAAGAAACATAGAAAAAGCTTTAGGCTGACAATTCAGGAGTAGTGACAGAGTAGATGGTTGAAGAAGCAAAGCAAGCAGCTGCACAGTGCACTACCAAGGTTGCAGTCATACAAGTTGAGCTGGGCGGTCTTCGTACTAAGATCTTCGCACCCGCAGAGTGACTCGAGGGTGAGTCATGATGTTTATGTTGGGGGCCTGTTGGGAATGGAATCCCCTAAGGACAGTTTTGGGGCTAAAAGCCCATGTTTTGGGTCAAGTTTTGTAATAAAGTTTTAAAGCCCCCTTATTTTGTGGTCGCAGAGCGTGAAGGTGTCATGAGTCATAAAGGGATGTCTGCCCTTATTTTGTAAAGTGTAAAGTCAGTTGTAAAGATCTACCCATGGTCCGTGGACCATGGGATTGTATAAAAATAGCTAAGTAAGCTCTAAGAAGAAATAAGTGATAAGATTTTGGGAGTAGAAGACAAGGCTTGGAGTCTTGGTAGAGAAATCTAAGTTTCAGGTCTTAGTGCAGGTGGAGGCTCCGTAGCTGAGTGCGCAGAGGCCTAGGGTAGAAGTCTGCAGCTGAGTGCATGGACCCCTGCAGCTATGTACGCAGGGCGGATAAAGTTTGTAATAATCCAAAGATATCAAAAAAGAGAAGTATTCCGCAATTCTTTTGTATTTATTTCCTGTTAAGGCATCTTGTCATATTGTGTATGGATTTCATTTACAATGCTTATGTGATGTGCGAATGTATGTAATTATGTTGTTTAATTTAATGCAAGTGAGAATCTTAGTTTACGCAGCTCGAATTGTGCTTGTTTAGTAAGATAAGTAAAACACTTAAGATAACTTGGGAACCTATACAATATGATGTCATAGTAGCGTGAAAGCACCTGGATCACGGGTTAAGGCTGCATGAAGGTCAATCGTACTCCTTCGCGGAGGTACTAGAGGATGGAATAAAGGGCTAAATCAACGGAGCCCAAGAGCTTATTGACCTACATGAAAGCAGAAATAGATGGTATAAACTGGCATCACGACCATCTCAGGGTGCGGAAACTTGGTTCCAGCATCCCCCCAAACCGCTTCCAGTGAGACTTCGATCTATGTTCCGTAGGGTGATGCCGAAAGGGCCAGTAATGTAGGGATTTGTTTGGCTAACTAACATTGAACCTGGGTCAGACCCCACATAGCCAACAGATAGCCAGATTATATGATTGTTCCTCTACCACAAGGAAACTATTGTCTAGCAAACCCTATGTATATTGTTGGGAGCAATATGACGGGTGGACTCCAAGGTCCCTCAAGTCATTTGTCATCACCCTGGTAAGACTCGGGGGCACCAAACACTTTTCATTTTTTGGAAACACTTGACATCCATGATCTGTACAAACTAACTAATGACCCCATATACCATAAGTTACATTGACCCCCACTTCCGCACAAAATACCTGTCGACATCCTGAAGTTTGAAGGAAAACAAAGGGATAATCTAGGTACACATGTCACCAGCTATCATGTATGGTGCATATCAAATTCCATGGTGGATGACAATATCCGACTCCGTCACTTCCCCCACACCCTTATTGGCAATGCCACCAAGTGGTACATTGAGTTACCATGTGTGTCAGTTAATACCTTTGGCACCTTGGCTATGGAATTTTTAAAGCACTTCCATCTACCCATCCGATATGAAACTGGGATAAACTCCTTACCACCTTACTTCAAGACACCTCCACTCATATCTCTAATCACATTCATGAAAGGAGACGTAAGCAGAGGCTAGTCAAAGCCCCCATTCTGGATTATCTATTAGCAGTTTGGTTCTGTAAATATATTCTTCCCAAAATCACCAAGGATGTTGCTTTAGGTGGTGCGTTCACTAAATACCATTCCATTCACTGTGTCCAACACTTATATTTGATTTATTCACAGTCTAGCGCATTATACAATGTAATCCCAAATTCCCCCAAAACTTCCAATGCTCCGACTACTTAGCAACTTGACGCACATGCTGATGGTATAATCAGAGCTACCTATGGGTCTGTTGTAAAACAACTTAACGAGCACATTTCCCAGTTGTATGTTGATCCCGCTACCCAATCATCTGCTCTTCCCACTACTATGATAAACTTTGTGCAGTCTACACAAAAACCCAATGACAAGAACAAGAAGAATAAGAAAATGACCTTTCTTTATGAAGAGTAGCCAACCAAGCAATCCAACCCCAAGAAGAAAGTTGTTGCACCACTTGAAAGTGGAATACATAAGTGGTTGTGGTTAGAATACCCTCAAGGATCTTCCTGGGATCCAAGACAGACATATCAGATTAACTGCAGTTGGCACAAAGAAGCATATACATATCCATATTAATGCATGATATTTAAAGGAGGGAAGAGATTACCATAGACCTTGATGTAGTTTTGCTGGAGAACCAATGTAGTAGAGTGGAAGACCCCTTTACTAGCTCCTAGATCAACACCTACATATTGTCATGCGGAAAGAGTTATGTTTGCGGACAAACCTAACCTCCCTAGGAGTCTAAGACTCTCTAGTGACAAACAAACCAAACAAGAGCAATCCTTCTCTAAATATACATTATTCTATGAGAGACCAAGTGTTTTCCGATCTTACCTTGGGTCCAAACGCTTGTTGTAGCAGTCCAGCCTTGCTGATCCAGATGAGCTCCTCCTTCACTTTAAGACCTGCATACACTAACAAAGCAAACGATTACATAACACCTGAATAATTCATAAAACAAAGCATATTCATCAAATAGACCAAGGAGTACATGAAATAATTCATTAACAACAAATCATTGAGAAGAATGGACTTATTTGTATTAAGGAAACAAAAAAGGAACCATTACAACCTGAGCCTTGGTGTTGTGCAAGCTCCTCCCAGGGTCCAACAAGAGATTCCCTCTACTTTGACAAGCTCACCCACTCCCAATATGGCAACAAGGAAGGATAGTGATCTCTCCTCACAAGTCAACAATGGAAGTCCTAATTCCAGCAGCATTTACCCTTTATAATGTTCAGCTTTCAACCTCCCCTCCTCTGGCCCAATGCCTGTATTTATAGTATTCTAGAGGAGGTTATTCAGTTCCAACATCAATGGGATACTCCCTCTTTTGGATGGGGTAGCTCCTCTCTTGATGGGATAAGCTCCTCTACCATAGGGATGCATGAACCATCTGGAGGCGCTCAATACACGTCAAAAACTCTTCTAGAAGGCTCTAGAAGTGACCACAAGTAACTTTTTAAAGATGAAACTCGCGCCTTTTGACCTGTACAGGGGTATGCAGCCAACCTTTGGCTTACAGAGCGTACAAGTACGCAGGTACAGTGTATTTGGAGTGCGTACACGCAGGCAAGGTAGAGAGAACTTGCGTACCCAGAGATAAACATGTTTTTAAGTGACTTTCTCTCTTTTTGAAGTTTTGACATGAAGAGCA
>APFE031365816.1:0-32772 GCA_000404065.3 Pinus taeda
GAGAGGGGTTGCCTTCTAGGGCAAAAAACCCTAAACTAAACATAATTTCTACCGTCAGATCATCCGCCTAATGAACGGCCCAGATTGACTAGAAATTACTATACTTTTACAACTGGGGTCTAATGTGTCGGTACTTTTAAATATAGAAGATAATCAGGCTCCACACCCAACATTCCACAAGGACGTGTCCCCATGGGTGGGGTACAAGAACCTCGCACTTCTCATGCACCTAGGATGGGGGGCGGTTGAGAAACATTTCCCCACAACTCTATTTTGGGGACATGCAGGGGGGTACATTTCCCCGGTGTGGGGGACATGTTTCCAAAAAGGGGTGCTTATTGGCATCCCCCTTTAATTTTTCTGAAAAAAATGATTTATGAGTGAGAAAACTTAACACTCAACCTTAGAGCCCTACTAGTGCTATGTAATTGATGACTGTTAAATTATTAAAGTAAAAGTGGCATTCTCCTTTATTTCTCATTTTCATATTTTTATTTAAATTTTCACATTAGTATGAAATGAATTAGGATGTTTGAGAGTGGTTCCAACATTGTTGGATTTCATATGGTGAAAGTAAAATTTTAGATCTCACTCAAAATCCAGCAGACTTAACAATTTTTTTAGGATTTTACAATTGGGGGGAACTGCAACATTTCCATTGGAGTTTGTCATGTACGAGGGTATGGAATTATTATTTAACCAAGAGCACCAAACCCTCTATGTACCTTAGAATAATTCTTTGACTTATCACTCTTTGCTATTTTTGAGTTTTAGTTATATCAGTTTACTATTCGAGTCTTCATATTTCAATATCTACTATAGTCTATTTTGCTTAGTACTAACTAGATTCTAGAATGATGAATAGGGATCAATGTATCTATGCTTTCATTATTGCACATATATATATATATATAATATATATATATATATATATATATATATATATCTATATATATATAATATAGATAGATAGATAGATAGATAGATAGTCCTCGACATCCCCTGTCCCATCTAAATCTCCCTAAATTGGGGTACTCCACACATTCCACTTGTGCATACTCCCAAGTATCCCCGTCCCCCATCCGTAAACAATTGTAGAACATTACTTGATAATCAGGCTAAGATGGATATATATATATATATATATATATATATATATATAATATATATAGTATATATATATATCCTGTCAGTCAACTTGCATCTATTAGATTTCAATAAAAATAAAGATTACAAAAGATGTCTCAACGATCCCTAATCCCTCATTCTGACCAAACTTGTTAGAATTGGGGACGAGAGGATGCCACCGATAATATTTTACATGCATTATTTTTGTCAGGTTTAGAAGCCATCTATTGCTTACAGGAGACAAATAGATAAAAAAACTAACATCAATATATCACGGAGGGGGGTGGGGGGAGCAGTAAAATAACCAACACTTTCATGCATGTCGAAATTGATGTATTCCACTCAGGCTTCCATATTACGGAGATGATCATTCGTTCGGTGGTGGCTCCTATAGAGGCTATCCAACTGTTCCAAGATCTCATTTTGGCTATATTGTATGTCATTCATTTAAGCCACCAATTCATTGTGCTCTTCATACATGTGGTCATGGATAATGTCCATATTGCCCTGGATATCTTTAAGTTGTTGCACTATGGAATCCAAGGAGGTTTGAGCAATGATACGGTCTGGAGAGTGGTCTGAAGTGTAAGCCACGTAACCCTTGCGCTCCATGCTTGAAAAATTATCAAAGGAAGGGTTGTGGTTATCCGCAGTTCAACCTACATTGAAGTGATGGTCATCCCCATAACAAGCCCTACCTCTTTGTAGCGACATTTCTCTCTAACTTGCAGAACTGAGAGGCCAGTTCTTTGGGAAATCTATGAATTTCCTACTAGAACAAAAATAAGAACAACCACCAGTTGTACAATAAGACGTACTCAATCTAAGAATGTAAGAAGCCACACCAGGGTAGATACAAGAACAAGAAGACATGACACTGAAGCCAACCCCCCCATTGTGAAATCCCACCAGCCAAGTGGTTTGAGAGTAGACCCACAAAACACTAGCTCGAGGACCACAACAATGCCGAAGGCTGGAGCCACTTGAGGGGGAGCCGAATGACGTCTTGGGCAGGCAATAGATGTGTAGGACCACTGAGGTCATGTAAAAACAAATACCCTAGCAAGAAGAAAGCTCACTGATGCAGAAACCAAGAAAAATTACAAAATGATGACTATGTAGGACAAGAAGACGCAAACCACAAAATTCTACATAATTTTCTTTGCAGTGCTTCTGGGTTTTACCAAGGGTAAAATTAATAAGAATCTAAGACCAGTAGGCCCAGAGAACCAAAATTACCTTCTCGATGCCTGAAGAGAACACCATCGTGAAAATGTATACTAATATGAGGCTAGGGAAACAATGAGCCCAACTAGCCTCGGAGCCAAGAGCCAATTCAATTCTCAAAACCATTCCAAGATCCCAGGTACTTGTTTGCGAGTCAACTGCATGGAAATCTACTATGAACCAGCCTTCTACGGTGCCACGCCTACATAGCCAATACCCAGACGAGCACCCATGGTCCCCATTGTACTCTCTGCAATTCTCCTGCCTTTCATAATTTATCGCCAAAACGTCCAACAAAGTGATGACTAGTAGCTTCCCTCTTAACATAACTAAAGGGCCTTCTGGACTCTTCTCCTGGCTAGTGAACCAAATGATGGAACCATTAATTAAGGCTAGCATGTGTGTCGTGTGGTGGATGGGATAACCTTGAGGCCCTCTCATATACTATGTGTCCACCCCCATCAGGGGAAGGGGAAAGGGAATCAACTTCGAGGAGGTTGAGAAGAGTATGCAATTCCCTTGGATCCAAGTTAGCTGCACTCGATACTTCATGCTACGGGGTAGAAAAATCACCGTGTTGTTTTTTTGATCCCTAATTCCCCAACTAGTCCCCAACTTTATTAGTTGAACGTAAGACATGGTCGGTGATAATGTAGGCAAATATTTCTAAAAGGAGTTTGATTGGACCCACCTGGGCCTCTAAATGTCAAATTATCGCTATTTTATATGTGCAGGATCCATTAATGATCTTTTCAATCATCTAGATTACTAGGTTTGAATCTCCAACAATTTGGATCTTCAAACAACCCTCACTGAGAGCTAGAGTAGGACCCTTCTCCAGAGTAGTCAGTTCTGCCACATTCTTAATATTACTACCACAATACCGTGCATATATACCAACTGGGGATCGCAGTGAGTTGCAAAGCCCACCACCTTAACATGTCAGTCCTAGGTTACCTTTATAGGCCCCATCAAAATTTATTTGAACAAATCCCAAAGGAGGGCGCTGGAAAACCTAGGGACAAGAGGATACCTGGAGGGGGATCCCATCTGAGGAAATATTGAGAGATGAAAGGATCAATGCATTAGGAGCATCCTCATTCTAGTCATCTAGACCCCATTTCTTAGACACAATGGTCTCCCATAGATTTTCTTTAACTTTTCTAGAGATGGAGGCACTGGAATGTGGTTGGCCATTGAATATAGCATGATTCCTTTCTTATTAGATGTAACCTAGAATAAATTCAAGGACTAAGTGCCAAGCTCTATTGTCAATCATGTTCTTGTAGCAATTTCTTGGCCAATTTTTTATTTTCACTCGAATATCATCCCGATTGCGATTAAAGGAATCAAATAAAGAGGCAGCCATATCCCACACCTCTTCTGCAAATCTCATCTTGTATTCAATAAATGTGGCATTTTTTCCTCCTAATGTTTACATAGGGAGAATTGAGATTGACCCATAAAGCCTTTCTTAAGAATTCGATCCCAAGTTAATATTCTTTTGTGCACAATGAGCCATAAAAAAATGTATGACTTTTGGCCTTAGGTTCCCATGCTATATTTTGTCCTAAATGATCTATGGTTGTGTATTATTAGCATTGAACCTAATGAGGTAGGCTTCACGAGTGGATAAAATACCCACATTCAAGAAGACCCATATGAGTTTATCTTGATCTTGGGACACTGATATTCTTCGTTGTTGTAGTTGTTGATGTAATGTTTGCCAACATTCTCGAGGTGCCTCCACTTGCCAATCACACTTGGTCTTCCATGTTCTCCATTCCCGTTGATTGGTACTCTCCATCCAATAGTCAGCAACTATTCAATTACTTTGTTGATTTAGATGTGCCTTGAGTTCTACAAGGGAGGCATTGTGTCTAGGCGGGGAAGTTGTTGCTGCGATTCGTCCCAAAATAAGGTGGATTGTCCATTCTTGATTTCCAAGAAAAAGGTTGTCTCAAATAAGATAGCTATTTTGGTTGGCCAAATTCCATATGGGAGAACTAGTGGGTGGAGAAGGATCATGTAAAAGTTAGCACTAAGACCTTCCCTGCCCATACTTTTGAGTCCATATTTGTTCCCATTGCTCTGTGCCTCCTTGGATCCACCGCCACCATAGTTTGGAACCTAACACTATATTTAAATTATATGGATCATGCAACCCTAGACCCCCTTGAGATTTAGGAAGAAAAAGTCTGTCCCATGCTACTAAGGGCCATTTCTTTTCTAGGGTTGCACCATGCCATAAGATTTTTTTGAAAATGGAGATCAAATCTCAGTATATACTCTTGGGGGAAGGGAGAACATAGAGTTGATAGATCGGGATGGCCTAAAGGACTTCCTTGAGGAGGGTCACATGCACCGCCAGGTTGAGAACCCTGAATGTCCAATTGGACAATTTTTTATAAGTTTGGTGAAAATGTCTTTCAAGCAAGCAATACACCGAGGGTTGGAAAGTAGAGGGACTCCCAGGTATTTCAAGGGAAGAGAATTAATGGGGAAGCCTAATAATCTTTCCAAGTAGAGCTATACATATCTAGGGATGTAGAAAAAATAGAGATTGGATTTTTCCTTATTGATAAGCATACTTGAGGTGGCTTGAAATTTAAACTAGGATCCCATCGATCATTAATGCCTTTGGGGCCGTGGGATCTCCATACAAAATATTATCATAAACGAATTGTTGGTGGGTTATAAATATGTCTGATCCTGGAAGGTGAATCCCTTCAACTCGTTGTTATGCTTTGCAGCCTTAATCAAGCAACCCAATCCCTTTGCAGCTATGATGAATAGGAAAGGGGAGATTACATCCCCTTGTCTTAGGCACCGGGATGCACGGAAGGTAGTTGATGGAGCACCATTAAGCATAATTGAAAAGAAAGGAGTTGAGATCATACATTAGATCCAACAGATCTAGTCTTCCAAAAATCCAAAAGCCTCTAGCCCAGTTGAGACAGTCATAGGCTTTTGAAAGGTCCAACTTAATCAACATCCCTTGCTTCTTATCACTCTTGAGCGAATGTATAACTTTGTGGGAAGAGACTATCGTATCCAAGATATGACCTCCTTCTACAGACCTTGATTATTCCGAGCTAATGATTTGGCAAAGAATTGACTTTAAACAACGAACAAGGATAGATGAAAGTATTTTATAAATCACATTACACAAAGTGATGGGCCGGAATCTTCCTGGAGTGT
Organism: Pinus taeda; assembly: GCA_000404065.3. Lineage (NCBI taxonomy): Eukaryota > Viridiplantae > Streptophyta > Pinopsida > Pinales > Pinaceae > Pinus > Pinus taeda. The sequence goes on from APFE031365816.1 coordinate 5,557, forward strand.
TTTCCTCCTTTGATTTCAGAATGAGATTGAGGAAGGTGCATTTAGGCATGACCAAATTTGATGATGCCACCTGGATTCTTCAACTAGATCTACTATCTCTCACCCTATAAAATACCAACATGCTCTGAAGAGACCTAAAGTGAATCCATATGGGCCTAGGGCCTTATTTGTGGGCAATTATTTAACCACCATCTCCATTTCTCGTTATGTTATTGGTCTCATTAAATCGACATTTTGATCTTCAGTTATAAGTTTGGGAATATATTGAGTGACCTGACTGATATCCTCTGCTCGATCATGTCCTTCCTAGGATAGTAAGGAGGAGAAAAAGGATTTTAATTCACGTTCAATTGCTTGATGGTTCCCCAAACGACTCCCATCCCCAGAGATGAGGGAAGTGATGCAGTTGTGTTGACGATGGTTGATCATGGATCTATGGAGGAATCTAGAATTCCTCTCTCCCTCACATAGCCATTGAATTCTAGATTTCTGACCCCATAAGGTCTCTTCTTGTTGTCAATGTTCTTCCAATTGATTCAGAATATTATCTTCCTCTGCTATCAATTCCTCTATGCACCCTTCACATATAATTTTCATTTGGATTCCCTCCATTTGTACCTCTATTAATATTTTCTCAGTAAAGATGTCCCCGAATTATTCTTTATTCCAGATCTTAATTCTCAATTTTAGAGCCTTAAGTTTCCTACGGAATGTTTGCCAAGACCCTTCTGCAACCTCCAGAGCTTTCCACCATTGCTCTATATTTTCCACAAATCCAGGATGTCAAAGCCAAAATCTTTCAAAACAAAATGGCATGTTCTTAGGGGGCAAATGAGTAGTTATATCCAAACATATTAGCCAATGATTTGAACCTAGAGAAGGAATTATTGAAGCTTCTATACATGGGTCCTTTAAAAGCATATCTTTAGAGATCATAAATTGGTCCAAATAGCAACCCACTTGTCATTGTCCACCTCTCCTATTGTTCCAGGTATGTAGTCCTATATTTGTATCCACGTCAGCTAGGTGGAGTTATTCTATCAAATCATTAAAGGCCACCGAGCAGGGATCTAGGCGCCTAACACCTCCACGCTTTTCTTCCATATTACAAATCATATTGAAGTCTCCCACAATGATTCAGGTAGAGATTGACATATTAGTTCGTAGATGAGAGATATCCTAGAGAAAAATGTCTTTGGATTGAGGGGTGGAATGGTCGTAGATAGTTGTTAGGATGATCCACAAGTCAGAGCCAAGGGATATAAAGCTATCAAAGAGGGTATAGTGTGTATCAATCCAATATTTGAAGATTACTTGACTAGGATTTAAGAGGATTGCTATTGCTCCTGACATCCTGATCGCATCAATCATCATCACTTCTTTGTGTTTCCAGCACTATTGGCTCACCTCTTTAATTTTAGTTTTTGTCATTTTTGTCTCATGAAATAATACAATATCTAGTTTAACCTTGATAATTTTTTGTTTCAGAGATCAGAGCTTACCTGTACTATTTACGCCCCAGATATTCCATGAGACTAATTTCATTGGGAGATACGTATGGATTGAGGGAAATAATTCGTCAATTTCCCCATCTAACCAATATTGAGCAGAAGTTACCCTGCTTCCCTAATGGGTTCCTTTGTCGTCTTCCTTCCCTTTTTCCCTTTGTTAGGGGGATTTTGATCTGGGAGTGTGACAGTCAAGATGCCTCCTTCTTTACCTAATCCAGAAGGTCTAGGATCTCCATCATGTTTCCCTAGGCGAACACTCAATTGGAAGAAAATATTATGGAAGTGATTGAGTTGATTTAATGGGGTATCCTTGACATCCGATTTTATCCATGCCTAAAATATCTCAAGAATTTTGTGTTCCACTATTCCTAGTTGGTTATTCCTTTCCTCAGATTCTAATAATTTGCTTGTTTAGATGATAGTCTCTTTTAGTCTTCAATCCTCTTCCAGAGATTTTGGTGACTTTCTCTTGGGCACTGCTTTGTCTGATTATGGAGAGATTTGTTTTTTGACTTCCATTACTTGGAGAGGAAATTGAGAGAGATGTTCTAGAGTTGTTTTCGGTGACTCCATTGCCTCTAGAATGGGAAAATAATTTCCATTCCCTCCCGATGGGGGTTTTTCTGACTGTTGGGGAGTCAATTTAGATCTCTAAGGTCATTGAATTTGACGTGCATTTGGATGCAGATGTTGATTCCTGGGTTGATGGTTCCACCTACTACCTATATGCCAAAATCCTTCTTCATCTCTTAGGTGTGCTACATGTTGGGCTTCCTCCGTAATAGTAAGAGGGAAGTCATGGAAAAAGTGGCCATGTTCATGGCATCAACGACATTTTAAGGGTACATGTTCATATTCTAATGGCTCGGTCCAGATCGAATTTTGGTAGACCATATCTATCAACTCCGGAGAGGTTGAGATATATTCATATGAACACAGGTGTGGGCGTATGTTGCACGTCTTAACTGCTTTTCTTTTCTTTTTTATCTCTGATACTTTAAAAAAATGTCCAATCACATTCCTAATCCCTTCTAGGATATCAGGTTCCCAAAAATACTCCAGGAGTGAGAATAAGTGAACCAAAACTAGATATATATGGAATTCTTCTTTTTCTAAATTATAACATTGTTTGGTCACTTTAATGTTCTTAAATTGCAAGCACAAATTATCAACCAGAGTTGGTAAAATTGTGAAGTGCAGGTGCATTGTGTATGCTAGAAGCCTATTCTTTTGTTTAGTAAGATGATGGTTATGTTTGTTTTGAGATTTTCATTGTTTATCTAGATTTGCATTAGAGTTAGATTTCTACAAATCAATACTTGAAATTTAAGCTACTGTTAGAATGAATAAGAGTTAGGATAGTGTTAGATCAATATGTCAAAGCGTATCTAATTGATTATTATGTTATTCATCCTAAAATTGTGAATCTATATAAACAATTTGCTGCTATGAAAATAGAGCATTGAAATCCAAAAGCTTGTCTATGAAATATATACAATTCTGACTTTAAAGAGCATGAAGGAAATTTCTAATTACAAATTGCAGAGTGATATGAATTCTAACTTTAAAAAGCATGAAAAAGATTGAATGTAATGAAGTGAAAAAGCATTGAAGAACTAGACTAATTGAAAGATTGTAAATATAAACGAAATTTGAAATGATAACGAGATAACCAAGTTTATACGAAATAACGAAAATAGTGAAGTAATTAAACTATAACACAGTGATAAGAGAGAGCAATTGAACGAAAGCAATTACAAAGCAATGAAATGAAAATAAACTAAAACCTTGACTAGTCTGCAGGGGGCCTCTACATCTAGTAGGTATGATTCACAATCACATATGCATCGAATTAGCAAAGTAACTTCAAATTAATGCAAAGGCGAAGGTCTACTTCACAATTTCTTCAGCAATTAACTCAATACTTCCTCTCTGTTATTATTTACAGAGAATACATATTTATATAAAATGTGTGAGACTTTCATGCCTACGGATCTGATGTTTAATCCTAATTAAAATATGAAACTTAAATAGGAAAAGAATTATTCATCGATTTGCTATTTGGAAAGGAAATTGAGAAAATGTGTTGTGCCTGGACTCCTTGCTTCTATGTGTTGACTTGTATCTTTGATTGTGCTACTGTGTGATCCTTTTTATGAACTGGCTTGAGTGAATAAGAGGAGATCCATGAGGTTATCAATCCTCAACTACCCTTATGTTTATCTATTTCATTAGCGCACTAGAACCCTGTGAACGATGGAGGTACTTGTGAATTTACGAAATGGCTGCAGAATCATATTAATTTTGTAGCTAGTGCACGCTTTAATATAACAATAAGGAACATTAACACATATGAGAAATAAAACATGTAAGAGTTATTACCTTATCAAAATGTATGATTTACTCCCTTTATTGAGTTGATAGTGATGGTGAAAAAGAGGAAAATGGTGGAAAAAGGGGTGTCAAAAAAAAATAGTTATGGAACTCTACATTCTCCCACACTGAAGATTTTGTATGTCCTCATACAAATCGCAAAAATTGATATCTTGAACTACTGCATTTTCTTGGACACTTCTGCCAATACATCCAACTTCATTTTTTTCATTTTCTTTCCAGAAATCACCATCCTTGGTTTCCTCATGAGGATCTTGTATTTCAAGTTTATAACCTTTTTCTGTAAAGCCCTATTTTTCTTCTTCAATTTCTTGTTCTTATTAAACCACAAACTTAGATGTAAGAGGAGGTTATCACTATTAGCTATTTGAATTTCATTATGAGCTTTCAAGGCTTAATTTTCATCTTCGATATACTTGTTTAATGTCTCCAGTTCAAATATTTCTTGTTTTAATCATATTGACTAGTGGAGGTTCTTGTGGCTCATTAAACTGATTTTCTTCTTCCCCTTGAATTGGAATTGGCGTTCTTGTTGCGTCCCTTCTCTCGAAGGACTCAATGTAATCATAGATCTCTTGCTACACCGGATCAATCTTTGGTGTTCTTCGTCTTGGAATCTGAGGAGGCGATGTGATAGCTGGTGATGAAACCCTCGGTGGTGAAACCCTTGGTGATGAAACCCCTTGGAAATGAAACTCTTGTAGGAGTTCTTGAATCTTCTTCTTCGGCTTCTGAGTTTTATTCTATTTCTATGCTAACATGCTATGTACTCTTTAAGGGTAGTCCTCTTGTTGAGTTGAGCCTAGTACTCCTTCTCAAGGCTATGACAAGTGTCTTTTGAGTTTTCTTCCTTTCTGTTTTAGGCTTCTCTGCTTGTGATGAAATCTTTGTTTCTTTTTTGGCTTTCTTTCTTCTAACATTTCTTTTTTTTATTTTCTCTAAAACTTCTACAAGTGGGATGTCATCTTCTGATAACTTTTGTGGTTTTTGTGGCTCTTGCTCCTATGCCTTATCAATTTTTCTTTTCCTTCCCCTCTTAGGTCTATTGCTATTTGGCTACCCATGAGTTTCTTCCTAAAAGTGATTTCTAACTAAAAAGATCTCCCAATTATCACCTATGTTTTGGAGATGAAATTCAACAAGTATTTTGACCAGACCACGGTGGTACATTGTGTTACCTATAAACCGAATTCTACTCTGTACATTTCTTGACATCTTTATAAGACTATTCAACAAGAAATATGGAAGTTTTATCTCATTTTCTTCAAAGAAATTCATTAGTAGCCGAATATGATAGAAAAACATACACCCAAACCTTCCTTCACAGGTAACAAACTTTTGAATTATTAGAAGTAGGATTCTCCACTTACTTTTCAATGCTGTGCTTGGGATGCCTTTCTTGAAAATGGTGGTTTCCATAATTGGTTTCTTAAGGAAAACCTTCCAATCCTTTGTTTTTATACCTTTATTCTTGAACCATTTCTCTCCATACTGCGGCAATCCAATGGCTTCGACTATAAATGACTATGTCATTGTGAATTTGATGTCACCTATCTCTACTTCGACTCCATCAAAGGCCCTGGCAAAGGATTTGGTCACTTCTCTATGAAAGCCATCAAATTTCTCTATAAATTCAAGCCAGTGTGCTTTCTGTAGTAATTCTTTTTTTTTGGATACCCCTCTAGAAATTTCTTGCATGTCAATTCCGTTTTGGCTATCACACCCATGGCCAAGGAGCTTTGTTTCACAACTGTTTTGTTTGACAGGGTAGGATGGCTTGGTAGGGTTAGATAGCTTGGTAGTGTTTTTAGAGTGGAGAGGCCAAGAGTGTAACTGATGGAACAATGAAAGTGTAGGTAGTGAGGATATAATGGAATGAATCATAATCTAATCATTAAAATTATTTATGCTTATGTTTTGGGCAGCCGATTCAATGGATCGGGATATGAGCGATAATGACTGTAAGTGAATGGTAGATTTGTGCAAGATTTGATATGACATGACCAACTCTTTGTAATAATGATTTCGATTTTTCTGTAGTACTATGTCTTATAATTCATATATGTAATTTTTTAATCCCTATTATTAAATTAAATAAATGCATTCCTTCGAGTTATTTGCTTGCTAACATTTGGTTTCTTTTTATGTTGTCTTCAAGTACCTTGCAGTGGAGGGAGTCAATCATTCCTTCAATTGCATGATTAGAGGTGTCTGTCACATAGGCTGCAGAATGTCATAAGAGCTTTCGAAAATCAATGATTCTATAGCTATTTAGTCTTCAAAAAAGGGTTACAAGAAAATGGGATTTTAGAAATTGGAATACAAAGAAAAATTAAGATGCCAAGAATTCTTGGTTTTCATCTTGAATTTTCTGCATAAACATGCCAACAATTGTTGGTTTTCATGTTTATACATATTTATTTACTTTTAACATTATTATATTATTATTATATATGAAAAATAAAAATTCTAAGGCAGAGAAGAAGAATAATTCTTCTTAACCAACTTTAAATCAGAGTTGTCTTGGAAAATCTTTACAAATTCCTCTTCTGCCATTGGCTTGTGATAGATTCTGAGTCGATGCCCATTCACTATGAGAGGAACTTTTTCTTCATCAATAGTCTTAATTCTAACTGCTCCATTAGCAAAAACATTTTCAATCTCATAAGGCCCAAGCCAGTGAGTTTGAAATTTTTCTTGGAAATTTTTGAACTTTGAATCAAAGAGTAATGCTCAGTCTCCTGGCTGAAATTTGTTTTTCTTTGATGAATTTATCATTCCATCTGGATCTCTATTGCTAGACTAAACTAGTATTCTGGAGAGCATCTTGCCTTATTTCATCAAGCTCATTGAGTTGTCCCATTCTTTGCTTTTTTTCTTCTGATAAGTCAAGTCCCAACTTGACTGTTGTCTTGTAGGTCTAAATCTGGAACTCAATTGGAAATATGACCTGCTTCCCATAAACAAGTTCATAGGGGGTATGTCCTATAGTGTTCCCCAGGTGGTACCGTAGGCCCATAAAGCTTCAGGAAGCTTTTCTGCCCAGTCCCTTCTGTGCAAGTGAACTATCTTGGTAAGGATTGCTTCAATCACTTTGTTGGTAGACTCTACTTGTCCATTTGCTTATGGATGGTATGGAGTAGACTTCCGATGCTTGATTTTCTATTCTTCCACTATCTTTTTCACTACTCTGGATATAAATGCTTTCCTTGATCTATTATAATTTCTCTTGGGACACCAAACGAGTAAAAATATCCTAAAAAGAAATGAAACTACAACATTTTCAGTAGCAAAAGAAAGTGTTGTAGCTTCTACCCATTTAGTAACATAATCAGTGCATACAAGAATATATTTTCCTTGATTTGAAGATGGATTAAATGGTCCAACAAAATCCAAAGCCCATTTTTCAAAAGTTTAGATGAGTACCTGAGGTTGTAGTGACATTTTGTCTGAAGGAATAGGTTTTCATATTCTTTAACAAATGTCACACCTCTCAACATATTCCTTGACATCCTTAAAAAGGGAAGACCAAAATATCCTAAGATAAGGACTTTATTAGAAGTTCTTTTGTTAGCAAAATTACCCCCACGTGGTTCATCATGGCATGCTTTAAGTATTTCAGGTATTTCATCTTCTCTTACACACCTTCGGATGATGAGATCTGGTCCGGTCTTGTATAATTCTTCATTTATCCATGAATAAGATGCACTTGATTAGATTATTCTTCCTTTTTCTCTAGGAAACAAATCGGATGGTAACTTTCCTGAAACTAAATAATTGGCAATATCTGCAAACCAAGGTGATTTAGTAGACACTCCAAAAAGATATTCATCAGGAAACTTATCCTCTACAGGTATATCATTGTTATCATTTTTAATTCTAGATAAGAGGTCAGAAATTCCGTTTTGTATTCCAGGTTGGTCCAAAATGGTGATATTGAATTCTTGTAACAATAATAACCATCTTTTTACTCTACCATTAGTAACTGGTTTATTCATTAAATATCTAATGGCAGAATGGCTGTATGAATGAAAGTTTCATATCCAGTAATGTAATGTCTAAATTTATTAATGGCATCTATGAAAGCTAGAAACTCCTTCTCAGTTACAGTATAATTTAACTTTGTAGGAGTTAAATTTTACTGGTATAATAAAAGGAATAAGGAGTGAGGTCTTTTTGTCCTATCACATATCCTAGAGCTGTATCTGAAGCATCAGTTGATTTATGAAAGGGAAATTTCCAATTAGGTCCTTTTAAGATAGGTGCTTTAGATATCTTATTTTTCAAAGTTTCAAAAGCCTTCTGACAATCAGAGTTTCAACTAAACTCATAATATCTAGTGAGTAACTTGAAGAGTGGAGATGTAATCTTTGTGAATTTTTCTATGAATCTTCTATAATATCCAGTAAAACCAAGAAAAATCCTAACATCTCGTTGACAACTAGGGATTGATAATTTGGAAATAACTTCTACCTTAGATGAGTCTACCTTAATTCCATTTCCCGAAATATGGTAACCTAAAAAAATTCCTTCATTAAACATCATAAAACACTTTTCATGACTTAATGAGAGATTTTCTTCTTTGCATATATGAGAACTTTTTCTAAATTTTCAAGTGCTTCTTCAAAAGAATTTCCATAAACTATGAAATCATCCATACATACTTCCACATTCATGAATAAGATCAAAGAAAATTCCTAGTACTGCTCTTTGGAATGTTGCTGGAGAATTTCATAATCCAAAAGGAAGTACTCGGTAAGCATAAGTCCCCCATGGACAGGTGAATTTGGTTTTGTCTTGATCTTCATGTTCTACCAAAATCTGATTATACCCACTAAAACCATCCAAAAAGGAGAAATATTTCTTCCCTACTAATGTATCTAAAACATGATCTATGAAAGGAAGTGGAAAGTGATCTTTCACATTTTCTTTATCCAATTCCCTATAATCAATGCATACTCTCTATTTTCCATTTTTCTTTTCAACGATTACTAGGGGTGAAACCCATTAACTGTCTGGTATTGGATAGACGAAATTTACATTAAATAGTTTCTGCAATTCTTCTTTAACAATTTCTTTTAAGTTTGGATTCATTATTCTTTGTGGTTGTCGAACTGGTCTAGCATTCTCTTCAATATAGATATGATGCATGCAGGTTTTAGGATCAATTCCTTTCATATCAGTTTATTCCCATGCATATGCAAAAGAGTGTTTTTGTAATATTTCTACTAGTTTCTTTTTCTGTAATTCTTCTAGGTTTTCATTAATGTTCAAGGTTTTTACTGGAAAAAATTCTATTGAAGAATTTCCAAACTTTTACATAGAATGTAAGGACATTTGTCTAGATGATAGATATTCGATATTGCATTGTTCTTGAAAATTTTGACTATCATCACAATATAAAGAGGGTTCATGATTTTCTATTGAATTTAAAATTTGATCCTCCTCATTTATTTGTGCAATAGTGAAAATTGGTTGTATATTGTTATCTTCATCCATACATTCTTCATTTTCTACTTTTATAATTGTTTTTCCAAGTGGGTACAATGTAAAATTCTTTATCGAACTTCCATCTGAGATAAACATGTCTCTTGATCTACAACTAATAAAGGCATCGACTGTAGCTAACCATGGTCTTCCTAAAATTAATGGATGTCCTCATAAATTATTCTTGGGGGTTAGAATCAAGAATTTAAGGATACATATATATCTTCTAACACGCCATCAAGTTTAATTACAGACCTGTCTGCTAATTATAGCAATGATGGTGTGTATTGAAGATTAGGAAGATTTAATTTATCCATAGTTTGTTTGCTCATTATGTTTATGGCTGCTCCTAGATCAATCAAAGTGTTTGGTATTTCAGTTCCATTGATGTGTGTTTGTACGATGGGGCTTCCTAGATCTAAATATTTTTGAATTGTTATCTTCCCCATCATAATATCTGCAATTTTCCTGACTGATTGAATTCTTTTTATTTCTTTTATTTTTCTTCCTGATCCTTTAGTACTCAATTCCTTAATTGTTTTTGCAAAAATAGGTATTTCTTTTATTGCTTATAATAAAGGAATTTTTATATAGACATTTTTCAATTCATCTAGCATATCATAATCAGGCAATATGATTTGCTTTTCTACTCCTTTATCAATTTTCAACCTTTCGGGAAAAGGTGGTCTTCAGATAGATAGTGAAGGTTGTTCTATAATAGGAGTATTATTAGAATGTGTGGGACTCTTTTTTGTTTCAATATTTTCTTTTTGAGGAAGGGAAATTTATTCTTCAAAGTTATTACTATCTTTTTGAGAATTCTTTTACGTTTCCTGAATAACAATAGATGGTTTTTCCTTTCTAATACTCTACCGGGCCTTAATTGAACATTATTCAGATCTAATGGAGTTATCATATAAGTTTGAGGATTATGTCCTTCTAAGTTGTAAATAGGTTGTGAAGTTTTATTGTTTGGATTTGGAAGTGGTTGAATGGGTAATTAATTTGGTCTTGGTGCAAATGGCAAAGAAAGTTGTGTATTTGCATTTTGATTTTGAGCTTGAGGTAATTGGTTGGTTTGAGGGAAGTATGGTGGTGGAAAATTTTATAAGGTGGTAGATACTGTTGATATTGAGAATATCTTCCATAAGGATTTTTCCATCCTTGATTCCAAGGTTGTGGTGGTTGAACCTAAGGTTGCCATGGCATATATGGATTCCAATTATTTTGTGAAGTTTGTGCAAATTGTTGAGGATTAAAAGTTACCTTGAGTTTGATTTGTTTGAGGATTTTTCCATGGTCCTTTGGCAATAAAGTAAAGGGGGTATACCTGATTTGGAATTCCTTCTTCAATAAACACAACTTTAAGACATGGTATAGAGGGAAATTAATTTGTATAATGATTTTTTTCGCATATAACACAAGTTTCTATTCTTTTAAAATCCAAAGGAAATTCTCTTAGAGCATGTTTCTTTCTAAACCTAGGACAAAAGATGGAAAATGCAACATTTTTGGCTTTCTGATTGTTTTGTATTTTAAGGGTGTCAATTTTCTCACTAAGACTCCCTAAAATATATTTTTTAAAGTTTTCAAGAAGACTACCTATTTCTACCTTACTTACTATCTCGGCTGCAGATTTATTTACTCTTGATAAAAGAGGATCCCCTCAACTTTTTCTTGTTCTTGCTTTACCTCTTGAAATATGTACACATAGATCACAAATATTTGCAAAGGGTAACTGAGAAATAGCTCATTTTCCCATTAGATTGAGAAGATCTATCCACTCATCTTTAACGAATTTGAGTAAGAGATCTTTCAAAGTTTCCTCATCTAGATTATTCATTTTTTCCCTTTTGATATTATAAACAAATCTCTCGACAAAGTCTTCAAGATTATCATTTTATTTTTGTACCATTTTGAAGACTGCATCTTTGATTCTATGAGGCATACAATAATCCTTATATTACTCTAAGAATGCATCTTTCATTTGTGTCCATTCCTTATATAATTTATTTCTAGAGTCATAAACCATTTTAATGCTGCATATTTTAAGGTAGCATGGAACAATTTTAGTTTTTGAGCATCATGTAGATAGTCATATGATCTACATAATGCCTCAAATTCAAAGAGAAATGTCTCTGGGTCTTCACTTCTTATTCCATGAAAACTAGGGAGAATATAGGGTGAGATGTTCTTCATTGTTAATGTTGTATCCTCATCAAGGACAGGGAATCCAAAAGGTTCTGGATCTCCTCTGTTTCCTCTACCTCTACCACCCCCTCTTCCACCTCCTCCTCCTCTAATCCTATGTTGTTCACCATTTCTATTGTGTACTTCTCCTTCTCCTTCTTCAACTATGATGGATTCCTTAGAAGAGATATCTAGTTCTTCAACAAGATTATCTAGTTTCTCTTCTAGTTCTTCTGGTTCCTCTATCAATGGTTTGAAGTAAATTTCTTCTTCTTCTTCTTCAGAAGGAACTTCTAACTCTTGATATGGAAGTTGTTCTCCAGTTGAAGATAGAAAAATTATTCCACTTGTTAGAGATGTAGGATATTCTTTTATCACAGCCTATGTTGATGAGGTTGGTGAACCTTTAGATTGGATTTCGGATCTTAAGACTTCGGGAAGTCTATATTGGCCTGTTATGGATGGAACTCGAGTTTTTGTAGGTGGTGTGGCACTACGAGGTCATCATGGAATAAGTGATGATGTATGAATTAAACTTCTTTCTCAACCTACAAACCTACCTCTAGAGTCTCTTTCCCTATGCATGTCATGTTTTATTTGATTTTTTTTAAGGCTTCTATTTTCACTTTCCTGACAATGGTGCCAAAATGTTTGGTCAATTTAATGTTCTTAAATTGCAAGCATAAATTATCGACCGGAGTTGGTAAATTTGTGAATTGCAGGTGCACTATATATGCTAGAAGACTATTCTTTCGTTTAGTAAGATGATGATTATGTTTGTTTTGAGATTTTCATTGTTTATCTAGATTTTCATTAGAGTTAGATTTCTACAGATCAATACTTGAAAGTTAAGCTACTGTTAGAATGAATGAGACTTAAGCTATTGTTAGATCAATCTATCAAAGCATATCTAATCAATTATTATGTTATTCTTCCTAAAATTATGAATCTATATAAACACTTTGCTGTTATGAAAACAGAGTATTGAAATCCAAAATCTTGTCTATGAAATATATAAAATTCTAAGTTTAAAGACAATGAAGGAAATTTATAACTACAAATTGCAGAGTGATATAAATTATAACTTTAAAAAGCATGAAAATGATTGAATGTAATGAAGCGAAAAAGAATTGGAGAACTAGACTAATTGAAAGATTCTAAATATAAACGAAATGTGAAATGATAACAAGATAATTGAGTTTATATGGAATAACGAAAACAGTGAAGTAATTAAAATATAATGCAGTGATAACAAAAAGAAATTAAAAAGCAACAAAATGAAAATAAACTAAAACCTTGACTAGTCTATAGGGGTCGTCCGCATCCAGTAGGTATGATTCACAATCACATACACATCAAATCAACAAAGTAACTTCAAATTATTGCAAAGGCGAAGGTCTGATTCACAATTTCTTCAGCAATTAACATAATACTTCCTCTTTGTTATTGTTTATAGAGAATACATATTTACATAAGATGTGTCCTCAATCTGTTGAGACTTTCATGCCTATTGATCTAATGTTTAATCCTAATTCAAATATGAAACTTAAACATGAAAAGAATTATTCACCAATTTTCTATTTGGAAAGAAAATCGAGAAAACGTGTTGTGCCTAGACTCCTTACTGCTACGTGTTGACATGTATCTGTGGCCGTGTTGTTGTGTGATCCTTTTGATGAACTAGCTCGAATGAATAGGAGGAGATCCATGACGGGATCAATCATCAACTACACATATGCTTAGTTGTTTCATTAGCACACTAGAACCCCGTGAACCATGGAGGTAGCTACAGATTTATGAAATGGATGAAGAATCATGTTAATTCTGTAGCTAATGCACTCTTTAATATAACAATAAGGAACATTAATTCATATGAGAAATAAGACATGTAAGAGTTATTACCTTATCAAAATCTATGATTTATTGCGTTTACTAAGTTGATAGTGATGGTGAAAAAGAGGAAAATGGTGCAAAAGAGGTGGGGTGGGGAGGGGGGGGAGGGGGGGGGGGGGGGGGGGGGGTGTGGGTGTTGGTCAAACAAAACATTTATGGAACTCTACAAGCATTCCTCCCATTATCGCAAAAACATCCCAGCATTATTCATGAAGTAAGGGATATTTTAAGAAATTCACTTTCCGTCTTCCATATTTGTGAAAATCACCGTAAAGAAACCCTTGGCTCTTAATCAAAGCTCGATTTGCCCCCAAGGGGATCATTTAGTCTGGATCCACTGAATAATGTCCTTCTCTCGAGGCCAGATGCCCAAAAATTTACAGATCAGGGCATGGTCTTTCATATATTAGTGAGATTGTTCAAAACAATTGTTTGGAATAACAAACATTAGAGTTTTTCAATATTTTGGGAGGCAACGATTGTAGCCTTGCACATACCACTGTGCCTTGATGAATGGAGTTTTGGTGGTCGTTGTTGCATTTTCTCCTGCACCTACTTGACTTTATGGGAATGAGGGCATTCATATCATTGCGTCACGAAAGGAGGAAGGCCCCCCCTCACCCGCCCATGTGAGGGGCCACTCATGGGGTTGCCACCCCTTGCATAATATACAAAGATCAAGATCTGATAAGGAGTTTTTGCTTGGTCTGGCCTGCCATCCGAGGACGACCAATGTTAACCTTGCAAAACTCTAGCACCAATCTAAAAAACCCTAGGTTGCAAAACCACTTGCCTATATGTGTGTGTGTGTGTGTATTAAATAATATCACCTCTCCAATTTTATTTTTAAATTTTAATTTTTTTGTCTTTATTTTGACCAAATCAAAATGTTTACATAACATTACATCTCTTCTATATTGGACTCGTGTGCCTCTTAGTGAAAATACAAAAACAAGCTTCATTACTTCCATTAATTATGATTACAAATCTAAACAACATATTATCTCATTAATAGTTATAAAAAGAAGTTAAAAAATTATTTGATCAATGTTTTAAATTGAAATTTAATTTAGGAAAAGGTTTTCATTTTATAATATATTTTTTATTAAAAATTATTAATCTATAATAAAAATAAAAATATAGATTTGATTATTGCTATGGAGTGATATTTTCGAAAAATACATAGTCATCTTAAATATTAAATAAACTAAACTCTAATACATCATAATAAACTATGATAAAAAATAACTTTAATAAACCAAAAAAAATGTAAAAAAGAAGATGATAACCAATCTTAGATCTAAGAATTTTGTGATCCATAGTTTAGAAAACAGTCTTTCGGATTAATACATCATAAGGATTAGATCGACAGTCAACTAATGTGGTTCATCCTCACGACAAGGTGAAAAATCATACGATATGAGAGAATAAATAGCATGGATACATCATTGTCTAGTGTTAGCTGTTGGTGAAGAAAACTTAGAGATTAGCCGGTATGTAACATTTAATTATTAATTATCGAAGATGTCAAAGTATATTAATATAAATAATAATATAATCTAAATAAAATAATATTATTAGCTAGGGTTGACCTAGTCAATTTGAAAAAGGTAGAAAACTAGCTGTTACTATGATAAAGTACATAATAATGCTAATAATGTTAGTAAATATTGGTAAGGGTTGACGAAAAGGTAGGAAACTAGCCGTTATTATGGATAAGAAATATATATAATAATATCAGTTGGTAGTAATATTAGTAAATATTGGTAAGGGTTGACCAAATGGGAAGAAACTAGTCGTTATTATGAATAAGAAATATATATAATAATATTAGTTGGTAATATTATTAAATCATAATTAGTTGGATTAGTTTGTAATAATATTAAAGCATAATTATTGTATTAAACAAATTAAATAATACTAGTGATCAAGAATAATTTGTAATATTAGGTATAGGACCTAGTATTGTAAAAATAGTTAAACTCTATAATAATCTAAGGTTGAGAAAGGTGAAATGTTATCAAATGAATTATAACATAAAATAATTGTCTATAATTATTAGGGGACAAAAGTATGGTCAACACTCGATTTAAAGTGATATATATTGTAAATAAGAATCATAGAATCCTTTTTATATTTTTAAAATTTTTAAAGGAAATCTATAATAAGAGAGAAAAAAAGTTGGAGGATAGTCCACCTCATTGAAAGGAGGAAATCCAATGAAGGAAAAAGCAATAGCAGGGTGAGAGGAGATAAAACCCAAAAGGGAACCTTTTGAAGCCAAAACAGAGGTAAGGGGGAGGAGAGGGTGAAAGGGCTACAAAGCGAGAGCTGGAATCCAACATTTTCTTAATTTCTAGCCATCATTCCTATTAAGGTTTTTGGTGTGTCTCTCAATTTCAATTATTTCCCTCAGTTTCCTATGGTGGAAATGACTGATCTTAGCAATGATCTTAGATTCTTCAATACAGACATGTTGATTAGATTTCTCTGCATGTTCTGCAAGGGCTGAAGAGCGAGAGCGATTATGTCTGATGTCAACAACATGTTCCTTGATTGTTTGCTTGATAGACCTTCCTGTTTCTCCAATGTAGGGGATACCACAAGAACAAGGAACGAGGTAGATGCCTTTAGATTCCAATGGGTCAATAGGGTCCTTAACTGATCTAAGAGAATTTCTAATGGTATTGAGAGGCTTGAAGGAAGAAGAGACATTAATTTTCTTAAGAATATGAGCAATCCTATCCATGGTACCTTGGATATACAGGATATGAACAGTGAAAATAAGATAAAAAAAAACGAGTTTAACCCTAGGCTCTTTGCTTACCTATCTATTCGTATTAGGCACCACAATAACAATATTAACCATGAAAACAATATTATAACATTAAAAAAAATTCAACCTAAAACTACATTATAATAACCTATTTTATTATTTTATAAAAACCAACTTCACTACTTTACACTTACATACATGTGCTTATACTACCCAAACTAATTTCATTACTACCACTAAATATGATAGCAAAACAGAACAATATATCTTCTAACTATTTGTTCAAAGAATGTTAAGAAATTATGTGATATAAGATTTAGATTAAAATTTATTTTAAAAACTAATTTATACATTTTCATTTAAAATAAAAATAATATAAAAAAAAAAATAAAAAATATAGATTGATTGAGGGCTATAAAGTGATATTCGGGAAAAAATAAATAAAAAGATAAAGTTCATTCAAATCAACAATGATTACTCTTTGTTAGATATAATTACTTAACTAATGTTATGTGAATGAAACATAAGTAGGTCTACAATTTCCAATATATTTTTTTTCCGTACAATGAAAATTTGAGGGCGGTGTTTGTTTTTCATGCCATTTACGTTTTAAGTATATGACTGTTATATATATATATATGAACACGGTCCAAATTTTTTTTGAAGGCTTAGATCCATTTCCAATTTTAAGTGACAGAATCAAGACTTTTCTATAGAGAAACAAGTTTAAACATGGTTCTAAAAAACAACATAGGATAAAGAGAGAAATCACATGGTTGAATTACAATATTGGTAATCAATTCTTGCAGCTTGGCATTCATATGTAAAGGGAAATTAAATGGAAAATAGGAGATACATACCTTGGCCCAACATAATTCATTGGCAAGACTTCAGATGATGCTTCTTAGCGTCACAATGGCATCAATTTCAAGTTTCAAGCACAATAAGTTCCTCACTCCTTTTAAAAACTTGCAATTCTGGACCAACTGTATCCAACATGACTTCATATGTGTAAAATAGTTTACTTCAGATATAAGGAGCATCAAAATGCACATTAAAACTCAACAATAATCCATTAAAAATAAAAATCGGTATGAAATGAAGATAATTCATATGGGGCAAGATAAGAAAACTAATGAACACATCAATAGATAATGAATATTGGTTCTAATTTAAGTGTGTGAAAGCACCAAAGTAATGTTAGGATTTGTGAAACAAAAATAACATAACACAATTACAAATGAGAAGATATTCATATTAGATCAACAATCATAAAGTAAAATAAGAAGAAGAATATGTTCCTACAGACCAGTCAAATCTATAAATCATTGAGTTTGTATGATATTGTTAGAGATAATTATTTCCCATGACCTGTGACCGCACCTCATCCAGGTTCCAAAGGTCACCACCGCCATTCACTGCACCACCTTACCTCATCAAATATTAACAGTCACCATCCCCTGCAAAATTGAAAGGGAAACACTGCCTCACACAATCATTATTCTAATTGATGTAACTGATTAATTTTTTCTAGAAATAGAGATCTTGAGCTAAAGGCGATCATCGCACTCTCAACTTTCATATTTGCGTGTAATTAAGCAACTTTAGCTGCAACGTACTGTGTTCTTGGCCTGTGTTTAGTTTCTTTCATCTGGTATCAGAGCTTGTTATAGTGTGAGGAAGGAGTCATCGGGTATCAGAGCGAAGGTATGAGGAAATTCTATGTTGTTCATTAGAGTACAACTCTGTCAAATTCGACCAACTGTGTTTTCTCTTTTTCATGATAATAAAAAACAATTTTATTAAAGCAATATCCTCCCTTCACCTTTGTTCGATCTTTCGCTACTTCGTCTTCTGTTGTTTGTGCGTTACAAGGGGTTGAATTTCACATTTTTAATGTAGTCGTTGGAATGAAACAGTAGCGGCGCCCTCTTCTTCCCAAGGTTGTTTATAAATTGATCAAGATGCACATTTCACATTTCTGAATTCTGATTTACGAGAAAGAGGTGGAGATGGTTGTGAGAACATTATCCCTAGCAGCACTAGCCGACTTTTCCTTTTCATAAGTTTCTCAAGTTTTGAATTGAATTGTAGTGGTTGATTCATTGTGACGTTTATATTGTCTAGCACGTTACCATTTCTTTTTGTTTTGTGCAATTCTTCCGTAGTGTTTCATATTCACTTATCATTGCTAGTGCATGAGTCTAAATTTTTGTCCTTTTTTTAATTACCATGAGCTTGAAGAGCTATAGCCAAATTGTGGACGTACTCTTACATTACATTTTAAGAATTCAGTGCTCTGTGAGAGATGGCAACAAATACCAATACTACTCGGTCAATTCCTATTTTAACTGAGAGAAGTTATGATTCTTGGTCAATTCGAATGAGAACAATATTGCATTCTCATTATCTTTAGGGATTTGTTACTGATGGGTATCTAGAGCCTGCTGATCAAGAAGCAGAGACAACTCTTAAAAATGTTGAACAGATGTTGTTGAGAGAGAATAGAAAGAAGGATAATAAAGCTCTTGGCCTTATTCAATAAGGCTTAGATGATGTGATATTTTCAAACATCTCAAGTGTAGAATATTCGAAGAAGGTGTGGGACACTCTCGAATCCTTTTACCAACGTGTATCAAAAGTAAATAATGTCAAGTTGCAGAATTTGAAAAGAGATTTTGAGAATCTAAAAATGAAAGATAGTGAAACCGTGGATGTTTTTATAACTCAATTCATGAGTGTTGCTTATAAATTGAGACAGTATGAAGAAGACCTCTCAAACAAGAGAGTGATAAAAATAGTCCTTTGAATTTTTCCAAAAAAAATTGAAGCGGTTGTTGTATCCATAGAAGATTTCAAGGACACAAGTCAAATGCAAATTGAAGAGCTGATTGGTTCATTGATTGCATATGAATCCAGGATGTTAAGATATGATGATAGCACGTTGGAGAATGCCTTCATAACTCAGCTACAAATTAATAGAGGAAGAGGCAGAGGAAGATCGAGTAATATAGGAAGAGGCAACAGAGTAGTTAATCAAAGATGTCTGCGAGATAATTATGACCATGAAGAGAAATCTCATAAATGCCCTTATAATTTAAGGGGGAGTAACAATAGAACATGGCACCAACGAAATCAAAGGTATGATATATCTAAAGTTCAATGCTATTATTGCAAAAGATATGGTCATTTTGCTACCAAGTGTTTGAAGAGGTAGGCAGATGCTAGTAAACAATCTACACACATATCAGAAGAATTTGAAGATAATTAGAAGCCAGTGTTTATGACTTGTAATGTGAATCAAGAATGTTTGAATGATCTTTGGTTTTTGGATAGCAGTTGCAACAATCACATCACTGGAACAAAGATCTGTTGTCCAATATAGACACTAATATTAAGTCTGAAGTCAAGTTGGGTAATGATAATAAGGTATTTGTTAAGGTAAAGGAGTGATTGTTGTTTATACTAGAAATGGTGAAAGAACAATTGACTATGTGTATTATATTGTACCTAGTTTAAAATGCTATTTGTTGAGCATAGGACAATTGATAGAGAAAAAGTACAAAGTGTTCTTCAAGAATAATGTGTGTGCTATCATTGACAAATATCCAAGAAAACAATGGATAACAAGAGTATAAATGACAAAGAATAGGATGTTTCCAATTATAATGAGAAATGAATTGTCTCCCTCCTTGAATTCTTATAAAACTAAGAGTTTTGATGAATTGTGGTTATGGCATTTTAAGATATGGTCATTTATATTTTGGTGGTCTAGATTTGTTGCAGAAGAAATAGATGGTGAAAGGGTTACAAAGTATTCAACAAGCAGTGAGCTCGTGAAAGCTGTATACTTGCAAAGCATCATAGACAAAAAAAAATTGTATCTAGAGTTTCATAAAGGGTGAAAGCTCCATTGGAGATTGTTCACACAAATTTGTGTGGACCAATGCAAACACTGTATTTGGTTGGTAATGTTTACTTTTTAACTTTTATTGATGACTATAGTAAAAAAAAATGGGTTTATCTTCTAAAACATAAATCTAAAGAATATTCTGTATTTAAAAGATTTAACGCTATGGTTGAAAAGGAAAGTGGAAATCATATTAAAATTTTGAGATCAGGTAGAGGTGTTGAATATATGCTAACATATTTCATTAAGTTTTGTCAATCACATGGAATCAAGAGGCAATTTACTGCACGTTATACTCCACAACAAAATGGAATCGTTGAAAGGAAAAATCGAATTATTATGAATATGGCTCAAAGTATGTTGAAGGAAAAGCATCTACCAAATGAATATTGGGGAGAAGTAGTAACTTCTATTGTTTATATTGTTAACAGAAGTCCAACTAAAAGCGTGAAGGACTGAGTTTTCGAGGAAGCATGGAGGAAGCATGGAGTGGTAAGAGTTGTCATATATCTCATTTAAGAATTTTTGGATGCATTTCTTATGCACATGGGCCTAAAGAATTGAGAAAGAAGTTAGATGACAGAAGTGAGAATATACCTTTATTGGATACAGTGATGAGTCTATAATCCCATCACCAAGAAATATATTATCGATAGAGACGTTGAATTCAAGGAAGAAGAAGCTTTGGATGGAAGCATATATAAATTTGTTGTAGAGGGAGATGTATTATCTCATGGAGATGATAATGAAGATGAGCAAGAAGTACAAGGTGGACAGTCAATTCCATATACACCTGTTATAAGCACTTCAATAAGCCAATCACCAAGAGTCAATCCATTACAATTCAAAACCTTGAGAAATCAAGAACATGGCGAACCATCAGGTTATGGTGGAAAAAAAACAACAGGATCAGAGGTAAGTAATGAATCCAATCCTACAATAGCTACATTAAAGGATAAAATTAAAGGCCAGAATTGTAGAAGTTTAAAGGATTTGTATTAGTAGAATGATGTAATAGATCAAGTTTCAAAATTTTCATTACTTGCATATGATTCAGTAAATTTTGATGAAACTATGAAAGAAATTTTTTGGATAAAAGCCATGGATGAAGAAAATGATGCTACAGAAAGAAATAATACTTGGGAACTTGTAGATTTTCCTAAAGGTAAAAATATTATAGGTGTTAAATGAATTTTCAAAACTAAAGTGGATGTTGAAGGTGAAATAGAAAAGCATAAAGAAAGACTTGTAGGCTTAGGGGTTCAGTCAACAACTTGGTATTGATTATAATGAAACTTTTGCACCTGTAGCTAGACTTAACACAATAAGAATGGTACTAGCTATTGTTGCACAAAATAAATGGAAAACATATTAGATGGATGTTAAGTTTGCATTTTTAAATGGTTTTCTAGAAGAAGAGGTTTATGTGAAACAACCTTGTCGATATGAGATTGATGGAGAAGAAGATAAGGTTTACAAATTAAAGAAATCATTATATGGATTGAAACAAACACCTCAAGTATGGTATAGTAGAGTTGATAAATATCTAAATAACAATGGATTCATCAGGAGTCCAAGTGAGAAACTTTGTATGCAAAGGTAAACGAGGAAGGTAAAATTTTGGTTGTGTGCCTATATGTTGATGATTTGATTTTCATTAGAGATCTCTCAATAGATGATTTTAAGATAAGCATGAAAATAGAATTTTATATCACTGATTGAGGTCTAATGAAATATTTTCTTGGTACTGAAGTAACTCAATCTAAAGATGGTATTTTCATTTGTCAATATAAGTATGCAAATGATATATTGAAAAGGTTCAGGATGGAAAATTATAAGCCAATTGTAACCCCAATTGCAATTGGTACAAAACTTAGCAAGAATGATCAAGGTTTAGATATTGATACAACCTTGTATAAGAAATTGGATGAAAGTATTAAGTATTTGATTGCAACAAGGCATGATATAATGTTTGTTGTAAGTTTTATTTCCAGGTTCACGAAGTCTCCAAAGAGTACCCATTAGTTGGTTGGAAAAATGATTTTAAGATATTTTTTTGGAACAAGAAATTATGCTATCTTGTATACATTTGATTCATATCTTAACGTAATTGGATATACAGATAGTGATTTTGCACGAAATATTGAAGACAGGAAGAGCACATCTGGGTATGTGTTCATTTTTGGTTTAGGTGCAGTTTCATGGGCATCAGTGAAGAAATCCACTGTGACCCTATCATCAGTTGAAGCAGAGTATGTTGCAGCGACAACAGTAGCATGCAAACTGTATGGATGAGAATAATTTTGACTAAGTTGTTGCATGAATAGAAAGAAACAACTCATTATCAAGAAATCAGGTTTTCCATAATAAGAGTAAACACATTGATACAAGGTATCACTTCATTCAAGAATTAGTAAGAAATAATGAAATATGTATGGAGACTTGCAGATCAGAAGACTAATTTGCAGACATATTTACAAAACGCTTAGAAAAAGAATTGTATAAAACTCACACGAAAAATATAGGACTATGCATGATGTAATGACATTTTAATGTAATAGCAAAATTTTGTTTTTTGTTTTTTTTTGAGTGAAATAATTAAGAAAGAAAATGTCAAAGATAATTATTTCCCACTGCTTCCGACCCCACCTTGTCGAGTTTCTTCTTAATTATCTCTTCTTTGTGATTTTTCTTATAAAAATAGTGGCTAACAAAACAATCACAGCTTAATAAATAATTTTAAATCATTTGTATATTGCAACTTAAAATCTATGGAAAAATGAAAAATGTCAATATCCATGCATTTCAAAATGGTGAAAAACTAGCAAACAGTTTATCGGTCAATATTCTTTCTATGTTAATGAAGCAATTCAATATGTCTTTCTAGCTGAATTACAGCATCAATGTTATTCCGTACTATGAACTATGATGGTTAATTTAAATTGGTTAACGGGTTTTAAATCTTTTTACACGACTTTCAACGTTTAATTTTTGTTTTTAACCGTCAAATATGTTTTGAAACCAAAAAACCAATATATGGAATTTATTAAATATTTTATATAGTAATAATATATTAATTTTGTCTTTTTTCATCCAACTAAATTAATTTATATATTAAATATTATAAATTCCATCCTCTTAAAATAGAGGCTTTCAATCGTTTTTTCCCATAACTGTTAGGTGGTCTTGACTTCTTATTTAGCTTACCGTTATAATCTGATTTTTCAGCTTGCTTTGAAAATGAACCACATAGATTGGTTCGAAATGCGTTAGTTTAAATGTACAAATATGATTTCTTCCAAAATTATTTTTAAATCATTATATTAGCCTAAATCTACCCATATGATTTCTTCCAAAATTATTTTGGAATCAACCTATAAAACATCCGATTCCATGAAGTTTTAAAAACGTGGTTATGAATAAACCGTCCTTTTTCTTTAGAAGAAGGATCAATTAAAATGTTATTAAAATTGAGTGAATTTTATTTGATTTACATTTTATAAATATTTTAATGTTAGGCCTACCATGGACGGGAGAACGTGATATAAATGTTTACTCTACAAAATATATAATTTTAATGTTAACCGTACGACTGACAGGTAAGATAAATATGTGGTGCACCTGCCATTTTATAAGATTGATCAACCAAATGGGTTTGGTAACTAATGTTGGAGGAATTTAATTTAATTTATATATTATTGCATGTTACAAGTTAAAAATGATTTACGGAGTGGAATTGACTACAATTTAATAAATGATATAGAATTACTGGAAAGGTACGTTGGGTAAGAAATTGTATTATACAAAGGAGATGGTAATATTGAATACATTTATTTAACAAATAAAAGATTTGTTTTATTGATTTGTAATAAGTAAATAGTGTTAATATCTAATTTTATTAAAGGTATATGTTGATCTTAATAAAAGTGAGCTCTACTGATTAGAAGTATAACATATTTAGTAAAATCTCAAGCCTAAAAGAAACAAGAAAATTTATAAATGGAGATCTCATTCTAGAAAATCTAGTAGAATTGAGAAAGAAGGTTCAAAAGTTAAAGGAAGCTAGGAGGAAGGAAAATAGGCAATAATAAAAAATAGAAAAGTCATTATCAAGATAGAAACCAAAAAGATAATAATAAATAGCAATTCAACATGCTCCGAATTCTTTCTTGGCACTGTCGGGGCTTTCCATGGAACAAAGGCCCTAGCTAAGTTGGATCTTGAATGATGTTGATATTATTTTGCTTGTTGAAACATGGGAGCACGAAGAATCTAACGTCCTTAACATAGATGGCTTTACATTATGGTCTAGCTAGAATAAGTGATCCTCCCGTATGTTGAGTGTGGAGCATGATTGTTCAGAGGTCTTTGTTTCAGTCGAATGTATACCCCAAGAAGTTTGTACACCTCTCCACGCGGGGGATTGTGGGGGGGCCAATCCCCCCCGGCTGGGGGGTCCGGGGGCTCGAGGGCAGCGCCCCCGAAGCTAAAAATAGATGTAAAATTGCCTTGTAAAAGTATAGTAATTTCTAGTCAATCTGGGCCATTCATTAGGCGAATGATTTGATGGTAGAACTTATGTTTAGTTTAGGGTTTTTTGCCCTAGAAGGAAACCCCTCTCTTTGTATCAGGGCATTGTATTTGAGGGTGTGTAATAGATGTGTATTCTCCGAGCGAGAAACATAGAGGCAAGACTGTGAGAGAAAATAGAGAATGTTACAGCAGATCTACTGTAGGTTGTGTCTCTTCATTTTGCTGGATAATAGAAAGGAAGGATTCGCTATTCAGGTGGACGTAGCCAAACTAGGTGAACCACGTATATCTATGTCTCTCTTGTTTTATGTGTTTTCTGTGTTTATATTTCTGCAATATTTTATGTGTTCCATTGCTTTGTAATATATAATTCTCTAACAACTGGTATCAGAGCCGAAGGTCTATTTGGCTGATAAACTCTCAGGAAAGAAGGGTTCCTCGTTCGATTAGGAGCAATGGCAGAAGATGGTAAGTTTAGAGTCGAGAAATTTAACGGCCAAAACTTCTCGTTGTGGAAGATGCAGATGGAAGATTATCTATATTAGAAATATCTATATCTACCATTGGGTGGGAAAGCAAAGATGCCAACGGGTGTGACAGATGAAGAATGGAACCTTCTCGATAGAAAGGCACTTGGAACAACACGGTTGTGCCTCACAGCGTCGGTCGCCTTCAACATTTCGAAGGAAACAACGACAGAGGATTTGATTAAGGTGTTGGAGAAACTATATGAAAAACCCTCTGCCTCTGTTGACACCTAATCCTTGTGATTGGGTGAATTTATGTAAATAAATAAATTAGAAATATGAACAGTCATCGGGAGATGAACTGAACAGTCTCTCCCTCATGTATATAACAAACACCTACCTGATGGAATAATACACAAATCATTTTTCGCCTTATGGAGTTACTGCATGGCCTGACATGGTATCAGAGCCAACTCCTTTTTTTAGCCTTTATGTCTTTGTAATTCCCTAGTCTGCTCCTCTACTCTCCATATAATTTAGTGACTGAGTGCCTATACGCCTGTCTGACATTTCCTGCATTCTGTCTACCATATTCCTTTACCTGCGCTCTCTGTCCATAAACGTTTCATAATTTTAGCGTTGTCCTTCACCAACCACAGGTGCCTCCACGCAGGACACGATAGTCGAGGTTTCCTTGAGACTATAGTCTGGAGGTCGCATTGGCCTCTGCATCTTGGTCTTCTAATTTTGTCTCGGATTTCTCTCTGCTGATAATATTGGCTACCAGTTTTGCTCCTTGTAAACATTGATACTCTCAATCATTTATTCCCTTGGTACCACCCACCTGCTCTGTATTCATTGTTACGGTTTTCTCACTCAGCTGCTCTTTTTCTGTCTCTGAATTCTCATGAAATGGTCACACTGTAGTCTTCCTGCGGTTCGAATCCTTGGACAGGTTCTTTTTAGTACATTTCCGAGCTAGTTTTTTTGGAATGTAGAGGCAGCTTTTTGGTTTTGATGAGTGTTACTGCATGGGCTTTCATACTTCAATTGATGGAGCTTGAAACCCAAAAGCTTGCGCGTAAGGAAACTGTTGTTTTCTGATAGTGCTTTTGAGGTTACTGAGTGGAGCATTCTAGACATTGCAGAGTGCCAGACCTTGGTTTGAGCTGTACATGCATGATTTCTCTGAGAAGTTAGTGATACATCTACCCCAGACAATAAATTCCCCAAATGAAGCTTTCGATTGCGCGTCAAGAGGGGTCCAGTGTGGAATCTGAGTGCCAGTAAAAGAAAAAAAAACGAGTTCGAGTGTGTATTGTCACGATGGGCTTCGGGATTCATTCATGTCATTTCGAGTTGATGGTTATTGTTTGGCTACGATATTTTTTATGTGGATAAACCCCATATTCGTTGGGTGTTCCTTTTGAATGGTGTTAAAATTTAAACTATGATCGTATACCACTTTATATGCGTGTTAGTAAACGGACTCTGGTGATGCGTGTTAGTTTTTTTTTTCACATTGCCTTTTATATGATGGACATGGCATATAATGGATTAAAATATTATACGTGGTGAAGATTTTTATGACATTGGTAGCGTTCCTTTCAATGGTCAATGGTATATGAATGGCATAGCGGAATTCTATTCCTGCTCCGATTTTGGATGGTTTTGGATACACTTTCATATAAGAATCATTTTTTTAGCAGCATAAGCTTTTTTTTCTCCACAAAAGCACATTTTTTTTCCAGCAGAAGTATTTTTTCTATCAGCAGAAGTAATTTTTTTTACAGAATGCATTCAATCATATCCATGGCGGGAATAGTTCTCACTGGCAAGGAGAACTATCCTGAATGGTCCTTGATGATAAAACACACCCTCATTTTCAATGAGTTGTGGAAAGGAGTGTGTGTTGGAGACGGAGACAATGACCCAGTACAGCCTACCTCAGACAAAGAGCTTGTCATTTGGGAAAACAAAAACAACAAAGCTTATGCATTAATCGCAACATCTGTAAATGAAGAGGTGAGTCGCCATATTTCGTCATATTCAACT
>APFE031365816.1:43816-86906 GCA_000404065.3 Pinus taeda
GGGGGGAACTTTTCCCTCGACTGGGAGGTCCGGGGACCAACGGTCCCTCAACGAGGGTTCGGGGGTAGCACCCTCGAAGCTAAAAACATATGTAAAATTGCCTTATAAAAGTATAGTAATTTCTAGTCAATCCGGGTCGTTCATTAGGCGGATGATTTGATGGTAGAAATTATGTTTAGTTTAGGGTTTTTTGCCCTAGAAGGAAACCCCTCTCTTTGTATGAGGGCATTGTATTTGAGGCTGTGTATTCTTCGAGCGAGAAACAGAGATGCGAGACTGTGAGAGAAAACAGAGGATATTACAACGGATCTACTATAGGTTGTGTCTCTTAATTTTGCTAGATAATAGAAAGGAAGGATTGGCTATTTAGGGTGGACGTAGCCCAAACTGGGTGAACCACGTATATCTGTGTCTCTCTTGTTTTATGCGTTTCCTGTGTTTATATTTCTGCAATATTTTATGTGTTCCATTGCTCCGTAATATATAATTTTCTAACACCGTAGAGGCATTGGGGGTGTAGCTTGTTACATTAAGAAGCACATCTCTCTCCATGCTAAGATTTATAAAAACGACCCTTACAACCAATATAGTTGGATAGAAATTACTGACATTTATGATAAAAAGACCTACATAGCAATCTGTTACTTCCCCCCCATCAATTCTAACTTCTATAAGAAAAAGAATCTAGATAAAAATAGTCCTTACAATGGTTTAGAGAATGATATTTCTAACATAAATAATGAAGACAATATCCTTTTAATGGGTGACTTTAATGCTCGAACTTCAAGCAACCAAGCCATTCTTCTAAGTAATCATTCCAACCCTAATCCTCTTTGGTTAGACGAAGACCTTCCTTTGGCTAGCCGGTACAAAAGGAGCTCTGAAGACCTCAGGGACAATTTGTTTGGGTCAGAGCTAGTCATGCTCTGTAGTGCTCAGGATCTCATAATTTGCAACGGTCTAAAGAAGTGGTCCAATTCTAGCCAGATGACCTGCATCCATGGGCTTGGTAGCAACGTGGTAGACTATGTTATCTCCAATCTCCCTCTATACAACGAAATAACAAATTTTGGCATCTTAAACAACCACGAGTGTGACTCTAATCATAGGCCTTTACTTATAACTCTCAATTTTTTCATGCATAGAGATCCCATAGAAGATAATCCTTATAACCAAAAGAAGTTAATCTTTGCTAAAACTAAAAAAGATCTCTTTCTAAATGAATTAAAACTAATTTGCTTCCTTTATCTAGTATAGACAACATAGAAGATCTCTATCATAATTTTACTACAACCCTCTCATATTCTATTAACAAGTTCTCAATTGAAGTTTCAAGTAATAAAAGAAATAGAAAAACCAACCCATGGTATGACTAAGACTGTAAAAGTGCGAGGAGAACAATTAAGGAAGTTGTTGATGAATCTCTTAAAATTGGCAAGATAAAAATATACAAAGCCCTAACTAAAAGGAAAAAAAGTCATTATATTCGTAAAAGACAAGAGAATCTCTTACACCTCTCTAAGGTAGCTCCTAAGAAATTCTAGAGGCGGATTCTAACTAGGAAAACTAAAGATAATAATAAAATTGCTTTACACGACTAGAATTCCTATCTTAAAAAGCTTTATGAATCACCAAATGTCATGGATAACTTTGAAACCCTGCTCACAATGAAAGAAGTTTTCTCATTAAAAGACACCGATTTTGGGTTTAATCACTTGGCTAATGGGAAAGCTAAGGACATTAAAGGTTACCATGTGGAAATCTTAAAAATTGGAGGTCTTATCCTCATGCCCCACATTCACAAGCTTTTCAATCAAGCGGTTGAAGTGAACCAAGTTCCTTCTACAATTTAATTACTCCCAAAAGACTTGGAATGTGAAGATATCCATTTAGGATATAAATATTATATTAAATAAAATGAATAAGAATGAATGAATGATTTACAAATCAGAACGAAAGGCTTGCTTATATACCAAGAAAGTGTCTCTTCATGAAGAGTCATGTCCTATAAGACATGCCTCTTCAACCTAATTACTAGCTTAACTAATTATTATTTATGATTATTATCTTTTACATTATATTTATATTATTTGTATATTTTATTCGTTACATTGCCTTCTTCCTCAAAAAGCTTTGTCCTCAAAGCTTGTCGATGAAAAAGGCTTGATCTCTTTTTCTACTTCGAAAGTCTTTCTGTCTTCGAAATAGTCATCCTCATCGATACAAGTTGATATGATCTTATTAGTGACAAACAAAATTGTCGCACTAAGAAGGGATCAGACCATCCAAGATTAATTTCCTGTGTAGCATTCTAATCACTAGAATTTTGTAATGTCTTGTTAGCATAAGACTGGATTGAGGTTACATCACTATTATTTGGAACATTAGTTTGTTGTTTTGGTTCTGAAAGGTACATATACGTAGCTTGATTGAGTTGTCTACTCTCGTGATTCAGATGTCGATATGGAACCTTTTTGGTTTGACTTTCCCTTATCGCGTATGTGGCAATTTTTATATTTTCTTCTGATAAAGATGTTGTTGAGTTGGTTATGGAACATTCTCTTGGGAAGTTCATTGCGTGAACTGCAACATCCAAGTGCGTCTTTTCTTCAACTTGCTTGTCTTCTTCTTGAGCTGTGACATTCACTGAATCAGTATTTGTTGTTTTGTCATCAGCTTGAATTCCTACATTTTATGCTTCTTTCTCGATAAGTTGTTGTACCTTGTTTTATAATGATTTCTTATCCTTCTTAAGTTTCTTAATTTGCAACAGTAATTTTTCACTATGGCTTTTAAATCGAGAAACTTCTTCATTTTTGTCAACATTGATTTTGTCAATTTCTTTTTGCATATTTTGTAATACCTTTTACCTTCTTGAGACATTACTTTTGAAATATCTGAGATATCTTATGGTGTTATTGAATTTGGTTTTAGTGTAAAATCTTGGAGCATTATTTTCTTCTTCTTGTAAGAAAATGTTAAAAACTTTTTCTTCATATTTAAGATGACATATCCTAGAGTTTCCATCCAGGGTGATCCAAAAACAATGTCACTATCGTCAAGAAATAAGGTTTTCACGGTGAATTGTGAGGTAAAAGTGTAATCTCCAATACTAAGGTGTAGATTGCTTATGTCATATTGTTTGTTATATTCGGCATAAATATTCGTTTCAACTATATTTGATTCAGGAATCACCAATTGGTTAACACATTTAGGAGTAACATAATTAATTTTTTCAACAGGACTGATAGAGATTATGATATCTCTTCCTGCGAGTGATCCTTTGATTTTAAGTAGTGCATCAACACATTTACTAAAGGTTTTAGAAAATATTCCCTCTTTCATTTATGAACTATACTCAATTTCTTTATCATTAACGGTTAACTCCATTTTTACTTTGTTAACATGAACTTGGGATTTTTTTTTAAATTAATATATCTATATATATATATATATATATATATATATATATATTATATATATATATATTATTATATATATATATATATATATATTAACAAATTATAATAATTATAATTTATAACTTTATGATATTTTTAATGAACTATCAAAACTATATTAAAATTATATAATATAGTTTTAAATAATTAATCAACTTGATTACAATCTATCACTCACCAACCGTATCTCTTATTATAATTATATAACTCATGATGTTTAATGTAACTCACTGTCACATCATATCAGACAACGTATTAGTCTATAACCCGACCTGTGCATTTATCTATGTATTTCATGTTTGACTGTCGACCCTTTGAGGGGATGTCACTGTAGAGCCCATAGAAATGGACCGTAGATCACCATAGATAAAAAAAAAAAATCACGCAACGTGTTCGGCGGGAGTATGCGTCGTTCTAGATGGAGCCAGCAAGACAACGAATGGAAGCGGGGGACGCAGGCAGCTGGTGAGAGTAGTGAAAGACACGGGGTCAGCGGAAGCAGTAGAACGACACAGTTGCCAACATAGCATTGGCAACTTTAGGTTTTTTTTTTTAAATGCAGAGTGGGACAGGGTGTGAAGAAATATGTAAGGCCAACAAGGCTAATGGCCCGCAGGATAACGAGGTGTTTTCCAAGCAAATATTGCTGACTAGATGAGTATAGAACTTCTGTATATGGTCAACGACAACTATGTATATGGTAGCAGGGTTTTTATTTTTTATTGAACAATAATTTTTTTCCTTTTTCTTTCTGTAAATTCCAATTTATTTATTTTTTTTATTTTTTTAAGAAATGGCCAAGGGCCTTGACGAATCAATGATGGAGAAACTCCAAACTTGTAGTGAATGCTTCAGTCACAACAATAACAAGGTTGATGAATTTGGTGATCAAGGACCTAGATCAGAGAATGCGATTCTGTGTAGCGGTGAAGCAGCCTAGACGATCGACTCCTCTGATACCAAATGAAGAGAACAAAGTTCCTTCTACAATTTAAATACTCCCAAAAGACTTGGAATGTCAAGATATCCATTTAGGATATAAATATTATATTAAATAAAATGAATAAGAATGAATGAATGATTACAAATGAGAATGAGAGGCTTTGCTTATATACCAAGAAAGTGTCTCTTCATGAAGAGTCATGTCCTATTAGAACATGCCTCTTCAACCTAATTACTAACTTAACTAACTATTATTTATGATTATTATCTTTTACATTATATTTATATTACTTGTATATTTTATTCGTTACAGCGGTCAAGCAAGGTTTTCCTAAATCATGGACTCAAAGCCTCATTATCCCTATTTTTAAAAGTGGGGATACAACTAACCCCTCTAATTATCGAACAATTATGATCAGCCCTCTCCTAACCAAGTTATATGGTATTATTTTGGAAACGAAATTGGGCATATGGCTTGAAAGTGAAGGTAAGCAGGCTAAAGGCCAAGTGGGTTTTAGAAAGCAGCACTCAACAATAGACCACCTTGTTATGCTTAGGATCATTGTGGAAGAATGCCGCAATGATAAATCCAATCTCTTTTGTTGCTTTGTAGACTTTAGAAAGACTTTCGATATGGTTCCTAGAAACAACCTTTGGAACAGATTAGAAACGCTAAAGGTTCCTTTTGAGTTGAGAGCTGCCGCTATAAGGTTATACAAGAATTTCATTGCCAAGTTAAATAGCAATGAGAGGTGGTCGAAAGGTATCAAGTGTAATATCAGAGTTAAACAAGGTTTCCCCCTCTCCCCTACCCTGTTTGGCATTTACATCGACAATCTAGAAGGTTGTTTAGAGGATGCAGGATGTGCTGACACAATCTTAGCTGCGATAGTCATCATCCTTCTTCTCTACGCTGACGATATTGTTCTTTTCGCAATGTGCCCATCTGATCTTTATAAGCAACTTATACTTCTTAAGGATTTCTTCTCTACCATGGGTATGATTGTTAACACTGACAAAACAAAAGTTATGATTATCAAATCCAAGAAGGACACTTACACTAATTTTATGTATGACAATAGTAACTTGGAGGAAGTGTCTTCTTACAAGTACCTAGGAATTGATATTCATCACAAGCTCAAATAGAACTATAGCATTGAGAAAAGGATTAATGGGGGATGGAAATCTTATTTTGGTCTTGAAAATAATTGTAAAACAGAAAACCTCGTAATGTGGGATAGAAAGAAGTTCCTCTTTAAAACTTTAGTCACTCTAGTTATCTTATATGGACGTGAGGTTTGGGGTTCTATCATCTCTAGAGAATCCTCGAGAAATATTGAGCAAATCCAGAATCGTTTTATAACGTATAACCTCAAAATTAAAAGAAACACACCCTATACTATTCTCCTTATAGAAGTGGGTCTTTCCCCTATCGAGAACCTAGCTATGATTAGGCTTCTGTTGTACAAGCACAAACTCAATAACATAGGAGACCATAGACTTCCTAAGCTAGCTTTAAATTCTAGCCAAAACCACCTAAGGCTCAAACGAGGTTGGTATAAAGACACCAGGGCCTGGTTAAACCATTGGCAGATTGACAAGAATGTTGCATTGCAGAACATTAATAACATTAAAAATATTGTTACTTCTAAGTTCAAAAAAAAATGTGGTGTGAGAAAGATTTAGCAGTTAAAAGAAAATTAAGATATTATAAGGAGGTCATCAAGCCCACCCTAGAAGATCAAAATTATCTCTTTGTTTTAACTAGCTCAAAGAAGAAAATTAATATAGCCAAGATTAGAACGAACTCTCATGAGCTCCATAGTGAGATGGGTCGTTGGGCAGTTCCTAAAACACCATGGATGGAAAGGTTTTGCCATCTCTGTGAGAACACGAACATTGAGGATGAAGATCACTTCCTCTTAGAGTGCCTCGCGTACAACTACATTAGATCTCAGTTTCAAAATCATTGTTGCAACACTGACCTTCCTAGCCTTTTATGTTGTCAAAATTACAGATGAGCTCGGGAGGCTTCTCTCCAAGCTTTTTTAGCATAGGAATAAAATCTTTGTTAGACCCCTATACTACTAGTGTAACCCCTTATTTTTATTAGTACAACCCACTTATTATATTGATGTACCCATGCAGTGCCCATATTGTTACTATTGTGCCCCATAGAAGCCCACTATTGTTATTATTGTGCCCTTACATTATTATTGTTATGTCGGCTCTGATTATGTTATGACCCCTTAGACTCCTATATATAGAAAGGAGGTCTTTTCATTTGTATCATCGAAGAATTGTTCATTTATGTAATGTAAAGGAGGTTGCCCCCTCGAAGAGGCTGAATTCTAAGGCATTGATCTATCTTTTCTATCTTTTTTGAGCTGGTTTCATAACAATCTTAAATCAAACTAAATAATCTTTTCTTTAGGTCCGATAGACAAAAGTTTGGTCTTAGTGGATGTTAACCATCATCATCATCATCATCATGAAGAGTGTCAGGTTAATTGCATTTTTAGATATGTAATAATTTAAAAATTTATTTAGTAGGATAAGATATTCATTATTTAGCACGATAAGATATTGGTTAAGGGATTTTTTTTTATATAAAGGTTTCGCAAAAATTGATAGAAGGAAATATTCAATTACCGAAAGGCATTTTATATGATTGTTTTGGGAAGTTAATAACGTGAGATAAACACTTGCAAAAGAAAGTGGTTAAGTATCTTTAGCCTTTATAATTTAAGAAATTTTAGAAAAAATTATAGATATAATGGAATTATTCTTTAATATTATATAGTAGGAATATGTGAAAATAAATCTTTCTTAGTTTGGATATTTAGATAATATATTTAATAAAAATGACACCTCTAAGGAATATGGTCATTTATCTCAATGTAATGTCGATAGAAACAAATTTTGAATTGTTCTAAAAGAACTTGCACATTGTAAGGCACCAAGAATTTGGGGTTTATAAATCCATTCTTGAAATGAAGATATGCACTTGAGTAGTGATGGAGCTTTAGGCAAAGTGATTCTTTGAGCTTTAATTATATGGATTCAAGATATAATTTTTTGATCTCAAATTGAATAATCTTATATATAGGTCTCATTTAAATATTTAAAGCATCTACTCAAAGGTATTTGTAGGTGAAATATCAATATCACGATCAACTAAATTTAGTAGCAAAGAGGCTTTGACGTCCCAATGGGAGTCCTCACATTTTCCTGTTAGATAAATGGCATCACTATTAGATAAGATTACTTATGATGACCAAAATAGGACACTGTTGTTTGAGATAATGTAATATGAATAAACTAATTTTCATGTTATTTTATGCTTATTTTGGTAGAAAAATATATATTACATAACATTGGAACACATAGAATATATTGCAAAAAAATAAACATAGAAAACACATAAAACAAGAGAGACACAGATATATGTGGTTCACCCAATTTAGGCTACATCCACGGAGAAATAGCTAGTCCTTCTTTTTATATTATCCAATAAAATGAAGAGATACAACCTACAACAGATCCGTTGTAATTCCCTCTTCGCTCTCACACAATATCCTCTCT
Source organism: Pinus taeda (assembly GCA_000404065.3). NCBI lineage: Eukaryota > Viridiplantae > Streptophyta > Pinopsida > Pinales > Pinaceae > Pinus > Pinus taeda. The sequence continues at coordinate 51,805 of APFE031365816.1, forward strand.
CTTTCTCACCCAGAATACACATTTACATAGCCGCAATGCAATTCCCTCATATATAGTGAGGGGTTACCTTCCAGGGAAAAAAACCCTAAATTAAACATAACTTCTATGAATGACCCAGATTGACTACGAAATTACAATATTTTACAAGGCGATTTTATATCTATTTTTATATCCCCCCCTGGACCCCCCTAGTAGCGTGCAAAGACAGGCGGCGTTGCTGCCCCATTACGAACTGGGGTCCAATGCGGTGATATCTCTCAATAAAGAAGATAATTAGGCTCCACACCCAACATATTTGGTGATGATAAACCAAATATACAAAAATGCCTCACCTCTGAATTCATTCTAGTGAATTCCTCCATTCATGTCTTGATGTCCAAGATACTTTGAGGATGTTGGTTCTAGACGTAGATTGTTGTGTTGAACGCCTTTGCCTAAAGAAACATTACTAAGTCTCAAACATGTATCATGGCCTCAACAACCCATTTTATAAATCTATTCCTCCATTATATAACACCATTATGTTGCAAATTGTATGACCTTTCTAGCTGCCTCTTGATTCATAACTCTGTGTAGAAACCATCCAAGTACTTGGAGGTGTACTATTCTCCATTGTTTGATCTCAAGACTTTGATATTTTTCCTCATCTAGTTTTCAACTTGTTGATGATGCTAGATAGCGAACATACAGGGGGTCTCCCCATTGTGAAGTCCCAATTAGACCTCATATCGTTTTGAGTAGGAGACCCATCCGGAGTATCGACCTAACCACAATAACTTAAGGTTTTCCTTGGTTTCAATGGATAAAATAAGAGATCATACAAACAACCTTCAAACAAGTAAGTAAGTTGACATTATGGAGCACAAATTGAAATGTCTAAAAGGATACATTCACAAGTGGGAGACAAAAGTGTGTCACTAGAAGGAAAGTAATAGTACTATCCTAAGAGAGGTACACAAGAGAAAGGAAAGATTTGTTGATTAACTTGCATATTACTTCACAAGACAGCAATGATTCATGAAAGAAAATGAAACATACATTTAAAAACATAAGTGCTAAACCCAATGAATTAGTTTGATTTCCTTAGCACGTATGAATATGACATGTACTACAAACATCCAAAGCATAGTCTCAAAACATTTGAGATACATTCATGAAGGTATGTTGGCTCAATGAGATTCAATATTAGGTGAAAGATCCAAGTACATAATTACAATGGTGAGGCACTAGTTCTCATAGTCTAACATTAAGTCACTTCTTGCTTCTCGTAAGAATATTTTTCTCTCCTATCCCAAGTTAGAGAAGCAAAGAGTAGCTCTCCAAAGCCTAAGCCTCTAAAAGCCACTTTATTGAGTTATGAGATTTCTTTAATAACAAGAGGAATGACCTTTCATATCCCCATGACTCTTGAACTACCCCCATGACCCTTGGACTTCTAATATTTCCTTTGAACTTCTAAACAACTCTTGAACTTCTAAAAGACTTTTGGACTTCTCTAATAGACTATTTTGTCCATGTATGACTATGTGACTTTTCATACTCCACACGTGTCTCTTGGGCTTCCACACATTACATTTTGTCATTTTCCTTTTGTTAATACATCATTACATTCCACATGATGTGGCGTGAGACATTGAATCATTTTACATTGTAGTGACACTTACACAAGTCACGACTTGACAATGATGACATGGACTTCATAATGAAGTGTTGATGGCATGCTACTCTCTTGCTGCTATGACTTTGTCTTCTCCACGATATATTTTATTTGTGCTTAATATTCATAAAATATATTATTTTCCTTCATCCTTACCCTAAGAAGGGTATTGGATCAATGTTGGGACCTTCTAAGATAACATGAAATATCTTCATTTTGTCATGGTCCAAGATTTGCTTCATGTCTTCATGGTTGCTTTTCTTTGTGCTTCTTCTCTACAAGTGCTTCTTTACTTCTTATCCTTGAAATCTTCCTCCAGTGTCACCTTGTCATGCCGAGAAGGTAAAATTTCCAATGAAGATCACTCATTACAAGGAAAAACCAACCTTTAAATCATCTATCCTAGCTCTACCTTTCTCATGGAAGAAGCTTCTTGTGAATTCATGTGAAAGGACTAGAGAAGGAAGGGCTTGATGAGAATATAGCAGTTGAAATTGACAATCTTTGAGGAAGGCACCATTATTCACTAAGACTATGCCATGCATTATGAGGAGTGGTTCTTCAAGGTCTAGAGCAGTGGGAAGTGCAAGAGGTAGTATGATGATCGTGTTGGCTAAAACTATGTCACGCGCTACGCTCAAACGAGAAAAAGACATTGAAAGTGCAATTGAACTAGAAAGTGAGCAAGGGATGACTTCACTATTTACTAAAGGGCACCATGCACTCCTGGAGAGAGAGAGAGAGACTTATTAGGCATACAACACAGTCACTAGGGACAAGGAGGGACCACTGTACCTTGATAGTGTGCTATGAACCAAAGAGGTTTAGTGAGAGCATAGGGCACAATGATAGTGGACAAGGATGCTCAACTATTGCTTGAGGGTACGCCTGCACTTTTAAAGAGACAGAGGACCCTTGTTCTTCCGAAGTGAGCTTTTAAAGGGATGAAGGTTCCTTTTTTTCCATAACTGCAACCAAATGATCCTTGTTTCCCAAAGTGCACTTTTTGAAGGGAGAAAAGGTCCTTGTTCTCCTGGAGTGCGCTTTCCACTGTGTGCTTGAAGTGCACCCACTATGGTTTTGGAGTGCATTCACTGTGAGTTTGGAGTGCACTCATTTGAGTTTGGAGTGTGCTCACTATGAGTTTGGAGTGCACTCACTATGATTTTGGAGTGCACTCGAGCATGGGAGGGTGCAGTTCTCTCCAACAATGGTTGGCTGCTCATCTGGAATGTGTTTTTCATTGAGGGAGATAGTAGAAGGCTCTGTCACTTAGCCAAGGAAGTGTTAATGCACTATAAGAGGGAGGAGACCTTAGAAAACATTCAGTGAACAAGCTTGAATGGGATTTCATCATTGAGGCTCATGAATTGGCTATGCTCATCACCTAGTAAGAGGGCTAATTCCTTCACAACTTGCATTGGGAAGGAGGACCAATAAGAGTTCCCAAAATGGATAAGTATGGGACCAGTAGAGTAAGAGAGAAAAATGCATCAAAATGTGATTGAAACATGGATCACACATAGGAATGCCACCAATACAAGCCAGGAAGATATGTTGAAAATAGCAACAATAAATGATAAAAATAGAATCTAGAATATTCCAATTTTAATTTGTCCTTGAATTAAAATTGTGAATTAAATTCGAATTTAGTCTCACTAGCTGCTTGAAAAATAATTAATTAATTCATCTTGAGTTAATTAGTTGGAGAAATTCAAGTTAGAAGTCTTTGTGAAGTCATGCAATAGTTATCCCTTAAATTAAGGAGATTATCCCTTATTTAAGGAGATAAGATTGAGTTGTATTTGAGTTGTAATTAGTTAGCTCAGTAAAATGAGTTAAGTCCAGTTAAATTAGTTCCAAACTATTTGAGGAACTAATTGTGAGTTCAGTCAGTTAATGCATGCATGCATCCAACTAGTGTACTCCAGATAACTGAAGATTCTCTCATCAGTAACTCATGCATGTCTATTCCGAGAAAGACCCGGTTGAGATTAAAGACAAGGAAAATGTGCTATCATTCGCATGAGTTTTCCTATAAAGGAAACTCATCCATGAAGTAAATTTAAGGTTCCTTGAGGATTGCATAGTTCTGATAGTGTGTTAGAGTAGTGTGTGAGAGCAGCGTTACATTGGATGAAGGAGATCATACTAGAGGTAACTGCGCAAGGAAATAGGAGCTTGGAGGGTAGATAAATCTTGTGAGAATCTTTGATTTCCTGTGAGCATCCAGGAAGATTGTATTGAGAGCTGGCTAGTTGTGAGAGCTAAGGCTTTGTATAATTCTGATGTATTTCCACCTTATATAATAATAAAGATAGTGGGGTTTTTAGCTGAGGCTTTCCCCAAAGTAATTTCATGTGTTTGGTTCATTGGTTCTTCTTCTTTTGGTTATATGTGTTCAGCTCTGATTCAACTCAATCTTTAAGCTTTCGCAAGTTTGATAGTAGAAGTAGATTATAGTATTTTTCTTTGGTATATTTCATTATCGGGTTAATCTATAGTAATATTTTCTACATGGTCTTAGAGGTAGATTTGTATAGAATTTGCAGGAAATTCTACATGGTATCAGAGCTAGTCGATCTGTAGAAGAAATTTCTACATTTTATCGGAGTCAAATTTATCAAAGTTGTGAATATTATATGGAGAGAATTCAAAGTTTGAAGTTCAGGGTTGCAGGTTCAAATCGAATTCTTATCATACTTCAAGGTTGGCCAATGACATTTTATGGATTGAGAATCAAGTATGCCTTGGAAGGCAGCTCGAATTACATAGCATGGAAAGATTGCATGGAGGTTGTATTAGAAGAAAATGGCTTGAAGGATTTCATTGATCCAGAAATCCCAAAGCCGAGTTAAACTAACGCATAAGAGTTAGCTGAGTGGAAGAAGTGTGTGGCGAGGGTGAGATGGATCATCCTTAAGGGAGTTCGAGACCATATTGTCTTGAGTCTCCATGGGAAGGACACTCCATATTCAATGTGGAAGACATTGAAGGACCTCTACCAGAATAGTAGTGACCAAAGGAAATTGGCGCTCAAGGATAATCTTTGAAGAATCAAGATGGAGAACGAAGATACTATTTCCACATATTTGAACAAGATCACCACTTGGAGAGATGAGCTTGGAAGTGTGGGAATAACTACTACCGATGACGATACGGTGAGCCTTGCTCTCCTTGGCTTTCCAAAGAGCTGGAATAGCTACCAAGACTCTATGAATGGAAGGGAGAAACTTTCAGATTAGGAATGACTGTGGTTAGATCTCATGCAGGAGGAGAGCAGGAGGAGCACACGAGATGGTTCCTCATCCAAGGATGATGATGAAGAAAATCTAGCCTTAGCAAGTAAGGCAAAGAAAGGGAAGGGGAAGGCGTCCCATTCCGAATAGAATTCTTCTCATGGAGGGAAGAAGGTTGACAAGTCTAAAGTGAGATGCTTTAATTGTCACGAGATGGCTCATTATGCGACTAATTGCCCATCAAATAAGTCCAAGAAGGGATCCTCGGAAGGATCAAAAGGTGAGGCATTAGCCTCTCAGTTCGAAATGGACTTTACCCTTATCGCAAGCATGGTGTCATCGATGATGGGTTTTGGTTGGTATCTTGACAATGGAGCCTCATTCCACATGATCGACGATAAAAGTTTATTCATTACCTTGGAGGAGAAAGACCTCAAGATGCACATATAGATGGGTGACAACGAAAGGTTTAGTGTTTCAGGAGTGGGCACGGTTTCTTTTCAGAGGGAAAATGGAGCTTCTATCACCTTGACAAATGTGAATTATGTGCCTGGACTAAAGAAGAACTTGGTATCAGTCGCAATGTTGGAGGACAAAGGCTACAATGTTGTCTTCAATAAGGGAATGGTTTTCCTTAGACACATCACCACGGGACATGTGAAACAGATCGGTTCACGAGTTAAGAACTTGTATGCTCTTGAGGTTCAAGATGCATGCAAAGCCTTGAGGAGCATGGAAAATGTTAGAGACTTGGTGGTTAAGAGGGAGAGTAAATTACCTCTCAACCTACAGTCCCAAAAGAAGTCTCAGACAATTGTGGAGGAGCCACAATTGGAGATGTTGAGAGGAGATCGAGTGGAGGCATCCACTCATGCAGAGACCTCTAATAGGGGGGAATTTTGAGCCAAGTCAGCAGAGGGAACACATGCAGCCATACCTCCAAGTGTGAGGTGGGGCAATGTGGAGTGATAGTCCCAGGAAGGCTGAAATTGGGTAGGGTCCATTGAGAGGTTTTATCTCATGGATCGTACCTTGTTGTGGGAGCCCAAAGTACATAGTAGCGAGAGGAATCAGTGGGATTGATGCAGTCAGAGATCAAAGTGATAGAGGCTAGAGTAGTCAGATACTAAAGAGCACAGAGAAGGATTGACAATAGTGCAGAAAGGCTGAGTCAGCATAAGCGCAGAGTTTTCAGTCGATAGAGGCAATAACAGACATAGACTTTGATGATAGAGGCATCATACTGATTCAGGTTGTATTTTTTCTATTTCTGGAGTTGTTGGAGCAACAACACTAGAGAGAAGTGTTGCATGCAGAACATTCCAAAGGTTAACGATCGAGATCGAGTTGAATTCCTTTCTTGTTAAGAGGGAGTGTTGAAAATAGAAACAAGAAATGATAAAAACAGAATCCAGAATATTCTGATTTTAGTTTGTCCTTGAATTAAAATTTTGAACTAAATTTGAATTTAGTCTCACCAGTTGCTTGAAAAATAAATAATTAATTCATCTTGAGTTGATTAGTTGGAGAAATTCAAGTTAGAAGTCTTTGTGAAGTCATGCAACAGTTATCCCTTACATTAAGGAGATTATCACTTAATTAAGGAGATGAGATTGAGTTGTATTTGATTTATAATTAGTTATCTCAATTTACTGAGTTAAATCCAATTAAATTAGCTCGAAACTATTTGAGGAACTAATTGTGAGTTCAATCAGTTAATGCATGCATGCATCAAACTAGTGTACTCCAGATAACTGAAGATTCTCTCATCAGTAACTCATGCATGTCTATTCTGAGAAATACCCAGTTGACATTAAAGACAGGGACAGTGTACTATCAGTTGCATGAGTTTTCCTATAAACGAAACTCATCCATGCAGTCAAGGTAAGGTTCCTTGAGGATTGTGCAGTTTTGACAGTGTGTTAGAGCAGTGTGTGAGAGCAATGTTACACTGGATGAAGGAGATCATCCCAGAGGTAACTATGCAAGGAAATAGGAGCTTGGAAGGTAGAGGAGAATGCTTGTGAGAAGCTTTGATTGCCTATGAGCATCTAGGAGGATTGTACTGAGAGATGGCTAGCTGTGAGAGCTAAGATTTTGTATAATTCTAATTTATTTCCACCTTGTATGATAATACAGATTGTGGGGTTTTTAGTTGAGGCTTTCCCTAAAGTATTTTCATGTGTTTGGTTCATTGATTCTTCTTCTTCTAGTTATATGTGTTCATCTCTGATTCAACTCGATCTTTAAGCTTCTGCAAGTTTGATAGTAGAAGTAGATTATAGTATTTTGCTTTGGTATATTGCATTATCAGGTTAATCTACAATCAAATTTTCTACATGGTCTTAGAGGTAGATTTGTAGAGAATTTTCAGGAAATTCTATAAGATACACAAGATTCATGAAGAAAATTCACACCCCAAAATGACAGCCAAGTGACACTTATTTGTAAGTGGGACAGTTAAGGCGACATATTGTGACGCTTAGAACACAAGTTGCACTAGAAGTATTTTCTACAATAAAAAAGTATGCTAAGCTATAGAAATTTGTTTATAACATGTTCTTATGATATGTAGGACCATATAATGTAGAAGAGTGTGCTAGATATGACTCTAATGGTGTGTGAAGGTGTGACACATGTAGGAGTGACACAATTAGGAGAAACACTTGTGATCGTAAGAAAGGTGAAAATGACACTTGAAAAAGCTAAAAAAATTGAAGGTGACATGTTTTAGAGTGAAGATAACACAAAAATGACACTTGTTAAAGTGAAAATAATGAAAAGCGATAACTACGAAAGTGAAACAAAGGTGACAAAAAAGTGACATTTGGGAAAATTTATCGAAATAGAATTACAACTGCAAACAAAGTGAGAGGGATTGTAAATGGAGAGTGTGCACTAACCATCAACTATCTAGGCTTTTGTAAGAAAGGTGTGCTCATGCATTTATCAAATACTAGGCATGTTTGATCAAGTGACTTTGACACTTAGAACCTGGGAAGAAGAGTGGAGTGCTCAAAAAAACATCAATCGACTATGAAGCGACTAGGAGCAATTAAGGAATGATAGATCATAAGATCCTCAATAAGCTCCAAATTCAAGTGTAGAAAATATTTTGGAGGGTGTTGATCAAATATTCAAGACAACTAGATATTTAAACTCTTAAAACTTGCTAAATACGCCACCCTTGGACTTTAAGAAGTAGATCCAATTCTTGTAACGGAAATTAACAAGGAATGAAACATAAAATAGGTTTCTTATTATTGACAATATTGATATCGGTCCACAAAAAAGTAAATATACAAGGTCTAGAATCCCCTCATACATATCTTCATTGTTTGGGAAAGAAATCTTGGCATGCTTGCCAAGCATGCACCCTTTGCATACTCCATGTTGTTAATATTGAACTTTGGGAGATCGAAAACGATCTCCTTTAGAATAAGCAATGCCTTATGATGTAGGTTCCCGATCCCCTTATGTTACAACTAGCACAAGATATCACTATTATGTAATAGGGCTCGAACAATCTCACATTGTAACCTATATAAATTACCTTCACTAACCCTTATTACCTTAGCAATATTTATGATAGAATATGTCAGCTTAATGAGGACTTGTTAGTTCTTGAGCTCAACTACAAAGTTCCTATCCACCATGATAAAAACTAAAAGAAAATTCTTCCTGAGACCTAGATCAAACAAGATATTTTTATATTTAAAGAATTACCTAACTCAAACTAGAAGGGAATAATACAAATTTCCTACTACTAAGTACTTGACATCATCACCAAGCTCAAATTATATTTCGAAGTCCTAATTCCTTAGACTAGAAAATAAATTCTAGGCTAATTTCATATTTTGAAACTCCCCAACATACACATACCACACACCACTTGGAATCCTACATATAGAAAGGGAAAAGTATAATTGAGAAATCCTTCTCAAAAATAGTAATATAATCATTTGTATATGTTTTTGCAAAGGCTGTTACTTTCTTCTACCACTTCTTTCCTTTACACTTGTTCTTTTCTAGACACTATGATGCATAATTACCATGATTCTAATAAAAGAATCTCTTTATTTACTCTAGTCCTTTTTTCTTAGCTATGAAGTTGACTCCTCACTCTTACCCTTACCCTTGATGGATCCTTTATGTTTTCCTGTATTTGACTATCCAAATAAATCTAGGTTCTCATAACCACCCTTCTTACTAGCCTTTAACTCTAGCCAAGTCTCCTCCAAGATATAGTCATCCCAAAGTCTCTCAAATTTAGGAAGGTTCTATAGAGAACTAATGAATTTGAAAAATGGTTTCCATGACGCTTAAGGTCCATTCAATGCCATGTTCACTAGCTCTGAATCTACAACCTTCTCCCTAGCTATTGCAAGCTAATCACTAATTTTTGTGACCTTCACAAGGTAAGTAGTGTCTATGTCTAATGCAGCTATCTCAATGGCTATAAGTTTGATCCATAATATCATCTTTTTATATATGTTCTCACTCTAGTAAATAATAACTAGGTCATTAAAAATATTATTCATTGTTCTCTTCTTAGATATATGAGGGATTAAACAATCCTTTGTAGCACCCAAGATCATTTTCTTGGCCTTTCCTTCCCTCTTGTTATGAGCTACCACATTTTGTGAATCTATAGGTGAAGTCATCACATCCTTAATGATATCTCATATATATTTCTCTTCTAAAAATATTTTAAACCTCTCCTTCCATGATAAGAAATTTGAGGCACTATCCAGTATATCCTCAAATATGAGGCAAGTTGATGCCATCTCTAATATCTATTAAATAATCCTGTGTAGCACTCTAGATCATTTGCTTGGTATTTACTTCCCTCTTGTTATGAGCTACCAAATTTTGTGAATCTATAGGTGAAGTCACAACATCCTTAATGATATCTCATATATCTTTCTCTTCTAGAAATATTGTAAACCTCGCCTTCCATGATAAGAAATTTGAGGCATTGTCCAGTATATCCTCAAATATGAGGCGAGTTGATGTCATATCTAATATCTATTACACAATTTCCAAACTTGAAATTAGTTTGAAATCTTATAACTACTTGTCCTTATTCCATATAGTTGATTTAGTTTTGCCAATCCATGAGAATATCAACTAGAAAAATAGCTCTAGTAGCATGTGAAAATCTCAAGCCTAGGTGACTAAATTTCTCATGGTTTTAATTAAACAAGTAAATCGAAGAATTCAATTAATGATGAAATTAAATTGAAACCATCACACCAATCACACAATAGCTAAATTAAATAGTGGAAGCAAGAAATTCATTTCACAAATACACAAGTAATTACTCCTTCAAAATCAGTTTTTCATTCCTTTGAAGAAATTTACAGGGAAATATCCACAAGTTGCGAAAAAATAGCATTGCATAGTTACCAAAATTATGTTGAACTGGGATAAATTATGTTTTAAGAAGTATAGTATTTTGTATAGTTGTACAACCTAGCTATATGGATTCTACAACCAAATATAGAATGTATGAATTAATCATATGAACTATATGAACGCATATATGGTCTATATGTATAATTGTATGTATATGTTTCTATGATTGTATGCAAATCTAAATGGTCTTTTCCATACAACTATATGGACTTCCATATGACTTTATGGATTTGTGTATGTCTTCTACCCATTTCCCATGTTATAACATGATTTTGCACTATTATGGCATGAATGATGACTTGAAAACATTCATTTTCCCATGAACTCTTAAAAAATCAAGCTTTGAGTGCATATATGCCACATTTTTTAAGGCATAAAGCATATATATGCAACTTCTCCTTAGAAAAAATGCATGCATATGCATGTTTCCCTTCAAAAAATATATGTTATCTCCATTTTGCAAGAAAAAAATAAAATATGTGAATAATAATGTGTTTTTGAGCGGGGTTTATAGGTTTTATTGAGAGTTAACCTCCTATAACACATTCCCAATGACCTAAACTAACTTGTAGGAGAATATAACAATTCTTATGAAGGACAAAGGATGAAGCACCCTTATGATAGCAGCTTGATTTCTTAATCTATAAGTCTATATTCACTAATTTTTAATGTCATCTCTCCTAATCAAAAACCACTATTTCCTAATCATTTCCTTATTCATTTTTCATAAAAATGATACTCCTATTTTATATCTCTATGTTGATAAGAAAATATGGTAGAGGAGACATTCAATGTCCAAGGATAGAGGGATACATAATGTGGTTCTCATTAGTGTCGACAACGAGAATGAAATTATAGTATAAATTCCATTTTTTATTTATTCATTCAATAGAGAAATCATTTCATTCTCACTCCAATTCTAAATATTACATTATGTTGTGATTTACTTAACTATAATGAATTTTTAGTGATTATTTTTTTCTTTTCATGCAATTAGGGTTGTTAGAATTTCATCATTTATACTGATTTTGCTTGTTTCTTGTCTTCTCTTGTGTGTACCACTTCAAGAAAGGTTTTGGCAAAAATTGTTGGACTAAAAGAACAGATCATAGTGATCTTCTCCAATTGTTAGAATTTCATGTATGTCTCCTTAATTGAGTAAGTAGTTGCAATGGTAAACATTTCTTAGTGTGCTAGGTATACATTTTGTATTCTATTTCTATTATGTCATGATTCTTAAACCAAATAATAGAAATACTTTTCGACAAATAGAACTAATGATTCCACTAAGGTTAAACTCATTGAGTTTGTCCCTTAGGAATAGCTTACTTTCTCATGGATAGTTTAGTACTTTATTTCTTTCCTGTTTCAGTATTAACTTTTAGTTGTAAACCTATTCATAACATTTTCTCAATCTTTTTTATTCTTTCCCTTAGATGTTTTTTGGTAACTTCTTTATATACGCACTTTGCTTTAGTGAAACATGTATACATAAACATGTTTTTGTAACAAAAATAGCATATATACACTTCTTACTTTGGTAACAAGCATGTGTATATATTTAAATTGAAAATTGTCACCTTTTGGGCTATACTAGACCTATTTCTATGCATTGTAACCTCTATTGCAAAGTCTTGTAAAAATTTTGGTTGTTTTGGTTAGTCTTTTTGAGTTCAAATAACTCAGGTTTTAAATCAAAAATAAAACTATTTTACTTATTTTTCTTACTCAATGGCTTTTATAGTTGTTGGTTTTGAATTACAAATATTGAAATACTTTGTTTATCTTTTGATGATTTACATTCGAAAAAAATTTAGAGTGATTTCATTGTAGTTTGGTTTATTTTTCTTTGAAAATATAGTTTAGGATTCTTATAGTATCATTTTTCACACTCGCTAAAAGATACATGTTTTTGCTCAAATATATGATTCACTTTTGTTTTCCAAATATTCTGCCTCTGAAGAACACTTTAAAAACCCAAAATTGAGTTCACATAAGTGCCCTTTTTTCTAGCATAATGTGTACATAGGCTACTCTTATTAAAGAAAAACACATAAATATGATAGTATCCTTCATGAAACTAGTGTATGCCTTCATTTTTCATCATGAAAATAAATAAATGTGTGCATTATTTCACATTTTGGGTGGGCATTATCGATTCTCTGAGAGTTTGCTTCTTGTAGCCCATCCCAAACAACTCATACTTCTTTCAAAGAGTATTTAATGATGCTTTGGGTGGAGGAGATGAGAGAGTACCCTTATGATGGTGATTTATATACTTGCCCATATCTACAATTCCCTAATATTTAAGAAATCATATAGTCTATTGAAACCCTTAATTCATTTTTGTTCTATTGTTCTTCAAGAATCAGAAAGATATTCCTTCTCTTTCACTATCATTAACCTAAAGAGGAAGACATTGTGGAGGAGACCATTAGTGGCCTAGGTTAGAGGGACCCCGAGGATGATTTCAAGATGTGTCCATAGAAAAGGAGAATGTTTATGAAATCCTTGCACTACTATTCATTAAATTAATAATAATCTCATCTAATTCTTCTTTAATTTAGTGCCTATCTAAATTACATTATAATAACAAATTAGCTTTGTCAAAGGGACCCAATACCCCTATTATTGATAACTTTGGTAAGGCATCAAAAGGCATGGGTGTAGGAATTTATCCATCCCTTATGGGAAAATTTGATATTTCCTCATGTATAAATGTTGGAAATATTGTTTTCATTGATGTCAAAGACAAGGGGAGCCTACTTATGTCCAAGATAAATATTGGAAAATGAACATTTAGTTGGAAATATTGTTTTAGAATTTTGATGCCCCCGATTTGAATACCCTACTATTAAATTAATTTTTACTCCAATTACCTAGCTTAAATGGGAGCATAATATATATGGTTATGAATATTATTCTTATACCTTTACAATGGTATATGGAACTCCCTCTAACTCCAAAAGAAGGAGGAGATAAGAAACATTTTGTCAGGATGACCCATCCAAAATACAAGCAATTCAACTTAACCAAAGTTACAAGTCAACCCCATAAGTAAACATTAAAAAAAAAAGTAAATAAAGGGCATATGAGTTCATTTTAACATTATTCCATTGAATAAGATGTATGAGGTCACAAGAGGAGCCGACGAATAACTTTTGGGATGATTCTGGCAATCTAAAGGTGGAAACAAAAATGACATTTATGGTGTGAACAAGTCATCTAAATATTTTCGCTATAACTTTTCTTCTTGGATGTATATGAATGTGAAACCTGGAGAATACAGATATATGATCTTCATGTACCTGTGGTTCAAATTTCAAACCTTTCTTCGCTACAATTTCATAGATATGATCTAAAGAATTTAGGATTCCTAAAATGCTTCTAAAATATTCTTCAAACACGTAAGATTGGAATTTTTGCTATAAATTTTTTTTTTGGATCTTTCAGACCATAAAACTTAGAGAATAAAAATATAAGATCATCATATACCTATGGTTCAAATTTCATATCTTGGATCACTATAACTTTAGTGATATTGTCTAAGGAAGTTAGGCTTCCTGAATGTACTCAAAATCTTCTTCAAATGGGTCAGGTTGTAATTTTCACTATAATTTTTCCTTTGGGATGTTTTATACCATGAAACTTGGAGGTCGTATCTAAAAGATAATCATGCACTTGTGATTCCAATTATAGACCTTGGCTCACTATAATTTCAAATATATCCTCTAGGGAAGTTAGGCTTCCAAAATGCTCTTGAAATCCTTTTCAAACAGGATATATTGGCATCGTCTCTATAACATTTGATTTGGGATGTTGGAGGATATAGATATAATATCATCATGCACCTATTATTAGAATTAAAAAACTTGGTTTTTTTATAATTTTAGTGTTATGAAAGTAGCTCACAAAAAGATAGAAAGATAGATCAATGCCTTAGAAATAAGCCTCTTCGAGGGGGCAACCTCCTTCACATTACATGAATGAACAATTCTTAGATTATTCAAATGAAAAAACCTCCTTTCTATATATAGTAGTCTAAGGGGTCACAATATAACCAAAGTCGACCTAACAATAATAATATAAAGGCACAAAAATAACAATAGTGGGATTCTATGGGGCATAATAATAACAATATGGTGACAATAGGGGCACAAAAATAACAATAAGGGATACAATGACAATAGTAATGGGGGAATCACTAGTATTATAGGGACCTAATATGCCCCTCTCCTTCAAAAAAAGTGTTGTCCTCAACGCTTGAGTAGTTTTGGATGCTTCTGTACAAAATTCTCATCCTCCCATGTGGAATCTTCAACAGGTAAGTTCTTGCACTTGATGAGATGCTTTGAAATTGATCGATTTCATAGCTTTTGAGTTCTTGTTTCTTTGACTGCTTCAGGTTCCAATATGATTTTTCATTCCTCATCAAGTCCTGGAAATATTGTTTGAACTGGAAGCTTTTCAGCTATAACCTTCTTTAAGCACGAAACATGGAAAACTGGGTGCACTCGGGAAGCTGCAAGAAGCTCCAATTTGTATGCCATAGTACCTATCTTTTGCAACACCTTGTATAGACCATACTATTTTGGTGATAATTTATTATACTTCTTAGCTTACTTGAGGGACATTTGTTTATATGGTTGTATCCATAGGAATACCCAATCACCTACATCAAAACTTCTTTCACTACAATGTTGATTTGCCTGTTGTTTCATTCTATTCTGTGCTAAGGTAGAGTCTCTACACCAACCTAAAATAGATATGATTAGAGTCTCTTGTAGGTTGGTGCCTACAAATTTTGCAACAAGGCAAATTTTTGTCTCCTATAGTATGGTGAAAATAAAAAAATTGTTGGGATTGATGTCTCATGTAGGTTGGTTCCTACAAAGTAGCATAGGAGAGTGGTGTCTCCTGTAGGTTAGTTCCTATAAAGGAGTAGAGGGGATTTGTGCCTCTCATAAGTTGGTGCCTACAAATAACAGATGGGATTGGTGTCTCCTGTAAATTGGTTCTCAAAAATTGATGTAATAGTAGGTTGGTTCCTACAAGATATTTCATATAAAAATGTTTTACGAGTTTCCTCGTATACCTATGTTTCTTGTTCAATTTATGAGATTTATGTTTTATTATGGAATCAAATAAGTTAAAAGTGTCATTATACTAATTCATCACCCCCTCTCAGTATAATTGTGAATTCCAACAATTGGGATTAGAGCATGTTCCTTCAGTGGAAGTCTAACCATTGGAAGGTAGATATTAAAGGGACCATGGCTAGTTAGCATGAATCTTACACATTTATACCTCCATTATTGGATGGATCGAAGTATTTTTCTTGGAAGATAATAATAAGGTCATCTAAATGCTTGAGGAACTAATACTTGGAAATGTGTATTTGATGGAAGGAAGGAAAATAAGCATAATATAGAAGCCATTGATATCATCTTGCATGGTCTATCAAGATTAGATTTTGATAAGGTGATTCATTATCACTCCACTAAAAAAAATTGGGGCAAGTTGAAAATAACCTACGAGGGATGTGGCATTTACATTAGGTACGAAATGAAGAAAAAAATCCTATCTCAAAGGTAAGTAACCCCACCATATTCAAAGAAGGAAAGAGAATTCAAATATTGCGATTGCTCTAGTGATGAGTGTTGTCCTTTATAGATAGTTCCTTGCTAGGAAGCTATGTCAAAACATTAGGATGAGGGATTTTAATAAAAATGGTTGCTAAGGTTTTTAAACCCCTTGGTCAAATAAATAAAGGCCTACCTTTTAGAGGTCCAATAAAAGGGCTAGTATTTAACCGTGAAAGAAAAATAACTTGAAGAATGATTAAAGAAGATTAAAGGAAATAACAACTAACATTCATACCCAATATGAATATATAAGTCACTTGATAATACTAGAAAGCATAGATAGAAACATTCAATAGCTTAAAAAAATAACACATATCAATTACATGGAATGAGGGAATCAATTTCTAGATGTAGAGAAATAATATAAACAACCTCTCTATATTATCATTCCAGTGTTGACTATAAAATTGACAAGGGGAATAAGGGAAGTTGATCCTGAGCTTATCCTCTCTTATGTTCCACACAACTTCAAAATGTTCATAATATTAGATTATGAAAATATAGGAAAATATTCACACAGTAAACAAATATGACATATGTTAAAACTAAAATTATTTGATTAAACTTTATTTGAAAGTATAAATCTTTACAAAATCCAAGTCTCTATCTTTTCCCAAATTCCAACCCGTGAAATGAGTTTCTTTGTTATTTTTATACAAAATTACAAACAAAAAGTTATTTCAAAAACTAAAATATATGGGCTAATAAATTTAAGATAATGTTTATCCTTGATCCCATCCTACACTTCCATCTAGCCTCTTTTCTTGTGATTCAATTGTTGTTGTTAAGAAATTCATAGGAGAATATTGATAAGTTTATCAAATTCAGATTTTGATGGATATGTGTATAAATAAATTTCTTGTAAGCCTCATCCAATTTTGTACACTTTTGGAAATTTGGTCTAACTAAAGAAAAGAGATATGACTTCATAGTGAAGATAGAAATCATCCATCAATTTATTCAAAACTCGTTAACCTTTTAAGGGCCCTATCAAACCAATAAATTCACTACCATCCATTATACATTCATTCAATTGTTTCTTATATGCTTATAAGGGCATAATTTTCCCCTCTGAATCCCATCATGATGGCATGGCCTTATGTTTTATGATATTGAACTTGGTATTAAATTTATCTATTTCATCTTGAACTAGTATGCATTTTGTCTTTTACCAGTAGTGAAAAGTTCCTCTTAGTAAAAACTTTCTTAAACTCCATGATCATGAGGGTTCTATCTATTATTCCTAGTTCTATGAGATGCAATTTTCCTCTTGAATTAATGAACTTAAGATCCTCTTTTCCAATGTTGTTTTATTCTCTAATTCATTATTAATTTTCTCTACCGCTTGTTAGAAATACTCAATATTTCAGCTTCTTAACCAATATTTTCAATTGAATCCCATATCTTAAAAATAAAATTCATACTATCTATCCATAAACCTCTTTTAGTTTCAATCAGAGCTCAACTTCCAATTTCTTGTTTTCGATACCATTTTATTTGATTTTGTAGAGAAATGTTTTTCTTAAGCTCATCATTTAGAAGGCTTTCTTTCTTTGAAAAATCCTCGAGTTTGACTTAATGTTTTCTTTATACTTTCAATTTCTCGATCTTTTAGAGTAATATATGATAAATTTTTTGCCAGTTTTCAAAAGAGTATTATTTCACTTTGTTGATTTGAGAGTAGGGAATTATTGTACTTGACTGCTCAGGTCTTTCTTTCAGCAACTTTCCAACCTGCAATTACAATTCTTCCATTTTCTTATTTTATTCAATCATTACTCAAAGTATTAATTCCTTTTCTTTTTTGACAGCTTCTAACTCTTTGGTTTGAACAAGCTATGCGACCGACAATTTGGTATTTTTCCTGACCATCTGAATATCTATGTCCATGATATTCATTAGAGCTTGAATTGAATTAGTGTCATCTAGATATGCTCACAATTTCATAATTATTCCTTCTAACGTTTTAATTCTTGTATCTTTGGCAACAGAAGGAATATTCTTCCTTTTTAGCTCACTTGTCACTTTCTTTAATGATTTTTCCAAATTTGCAACACTAATTGTTGAATTTGTTAGTGTTATATAACATCTCCCTTATTTGTTTGTGTAGATCCATTTGATCAATTGGATGAATCCTCTTTACATCAAAAGAGAACTTTTAGTTTTATAATTTTCTATATATCTAGAATTTTGAATTTTTGGCTCTAGGAATCTGAGCTAAAATTTTCCTTTCTCAACATCTAAAATTGATAATAATATATTAAGTGTAAATGAGCATTGTTTACAAAATTCATTGTAACTCATTATTTTAAGTGTTGCATTATTTTTCTCGATCTCTATAAATTGTGAGAAGATATTTTAACTAGTGGTTATAGATGACGATGATTGTTCAGGAATAGATAGTAAATGTTGCAAAGTAAATGCAAGATTTCTTGATGTGACCACCTCACTAGATGTAACAATTTCATCTGATATAGCATCTAAAAATGAAAAATATGCTTCCTCTATTCTTTGTCTCCTTAATATTTTGAGTTCTACTCCTTCTGATTCTGAACCTAATTATTGAGTATCTATGGGACATCATTTTAACTCCTTTTCTTTTTGCTAACAAGTGGGAAACACACTATATTTCAGAGGTTGTTGTGCCTTTTCTTTTCTTGGGATATCTATCAAGGTATATTTCTCCAATTTTTTCTTGTTGGAATATTGTTCTATTAAAGACTTAGACATATGTATATAGGTTGATGAACCCAATTCAATTCTCAAAGGAAAAATTTTACCCAAAGGATCATAATGCCACTTCTCTCTTTTGACAAGTTCATTTCTTATAAAACAATTTCCACCTCTGCATCTGATTCTCTAGTATTCATTACAAATGGCCCAACTTTTTCCCTCAATTTAAAATGAGCAGGGTACTTTCCAGGTAGAAAATGAAGTTGATCCACGTTTAAACTTTATATGATGAATCCATGTGAAACAATTCTTAGGGGAAGAAAAATGGTAATCTATAAGGAGCCAATCCACATCCATATAACCTAAATTTTGTAAAATTTTTAAACATATACGAATCCCCTACTTTTGTATCGGTATTGAATTATAAAATTGCTTTAATCTATAGTAAAATCCTTGGGGTTTTTGAATCATTTAAAGGATTGTGAGTGAGTGATTAGGAGCTCAAAACTAGTTTGAACCTGAATGAACGGATAGAGCTCGTCTTCCTGATTCTGGCGCCATGAATGGTTCGGAAAACGGTCACCGTATGAGAAAGTTATGCCAAAAAGAAGAATTGCCCAATAACATTGAAATTTTGAATTTTTTCAAAAAAAATTAAAATAGAATATTCCATAACATACCTTTTGGGAATATTCTGTTTTGGGCAACGAATGGCAGGCTGCCACCTGGCAGGCCTAGAGGTCGCCACCCAGGGATGACGTCAGCATATATATGTGCGTATGTTAAAATTTTTTGGAGGTCCAGTAGTTTGAACCCGTGAGTTGCTCGGAGCTAAATCTACGTCTTACCACTGGACCACGGCAGAAGAACTTGGCATGAATGTGGTGGAAACGTTCTATGAATTTTAAGCTTCATTTGGGCGGGGCCCAAAGGGGTCCAGTCCCCATACACATGACCACCATGCTCGGAACCTTGGGCCATATTACATAACCGCCGGCAGAATATATCACAGTCACGTAAAATGTTTATGCAACATGGTCACATTGCCACAAACGCGAGACAAACACCCACTTCACCTAACCGTGCCATTAAAGGTTTGCACTAAATGCGAGGCACAAAACAGCCAAGTCCAGGTAATGCGGTCACATACATCGTCCAACAAACAGTTAGAGCGCGGTCAACCTGGCGGGAAATTTGGTGGACCGCCAAATTTGGGTGGTCCTGCCATAATCGGCGGAGCTAACTGAACTTCCACAACAGTTAGCCGAAGTGATTCTAGGCCAAACTGGAGGAAAGTCCTTTTTGGACGAAGTTTTTATTTTTATTTTGAGTATTCAGATGATTCTGAAGCCATTGGCACAGGTGAGAAAGAAATTAGAGGTCGTTTGTAGGTGTATTTGCTCCGTGGAAGTTCTAGGAGCCACTAGGGCCCAGCATTGTGAGAGCTGTATTAGGCTGCAGGTACCCATTGGAGGTGAACCAGTAGCCAATCTTGAAGGATTTGAGTTTTCTGAATCCATTTTTACAGTCTATATCACATGTAGAGGCTTGTATTCAACTGTACAATCATTTTGAGCTTTTAATCAAATCAAGGACATGCCCATTGGGAGCCTTGGACTTGGCAGATGTAGCCCAGGAGGGGTGAACTGCGTTATCAGCTTCTTTTGCATATGTTGTTGAGTTATTTTCCTGAATAAATCTGTTTTAGTATGTTAAACAGAGAAATGAATTAATTCTACTACACATAAAAGGGTCATAAATAGCTTAAAAACTCATTTGTTTTTAACTGCAAGACATGTACATCACTTAAACATGTATGTTTACTGAATTGAATACCTTGCTAAGCATTTACAAGTAGTTTCAAATTCAGATCAGTGAGATACTAATAAAGACTAATTGACAAAGTCTGAAAATGAAAACTCCTCAGAATTCTTTCTCACTAAAGAAGTCCAATAATTATTGATAATACATTTCCGTTTGAATCCTCCTTTTGAAACTAAAGATGAGAAAAGCTATCGGGCTAAAAATATAAGAATAAATAAACTAGGACTGAATGGCACCTAAAGGACCTAAGAAGGTTAAAGTTTAGAAATTTATCATTAATATTGTCAAATAGATATTAGCTAAAATTAAAACTAACAAAAAAAAATCATTGAAGAAACCAAGGATAAAAATCCTAACATAATTTCATCTACAATTTAATCATCATCATACAGTAGTAGGAAGAAAATCATTGAGATGATTTATCTTGAAATATCTCGGAACATACTTGAAGGGTAAGGAGGGTTGTTTTGTGGGATTTTGGCTACATTAGGTAGAAATGACTCAAGAAGGGAAGACCTTTCTTCATGGTTTAATTGCTAGAAAACTTTATTTAAAGCTTAATCAAACAATGACTGAAATTGATTGGGCATAATAATTTTAAGCATCTCTAAACTAGATTATGGATTAATATGAAACAATAAGACTCCAATATCTCTTGATATAATGGCTTTTTTTCTAGGTAAATATCATTCCTAACAATAGGTGACTAACTTAGGAAAATGATAAGTCCGGGGAATAATATACTTAGAAAAAAAATGATTCCCAAACTCAAAGTTCATCGTTGAGGTCCTAAAAACGCTGAAATGCCAAATTTCCTAGCTCGAAAATATCAAACTCACATTTAGTTTCATGAACATCAACATCTCTATGAATTAGAGAAAATTCATCTATGGTTTATAGAAATGTTAGACAAGAGTTTGGCTTCTGACTGTGTTTTAACCATTTTTCCTATTTGTTATTTCATTTTACCACAAAAAACTATCAAAAGTAGAAGGAAAATACCCAAAATATGATCTTGGATGAAACTTTAACCACTTTTTTATTCTAGTGTGTAGATTGAGCTTAACTGTTATCTAGATTGTACAAATGAAAAATGCTTGACAATGAATCCCTTTTGACTCTTTGTTATTTTGGAAATATTCAAGGAAATATTCCACGACAAATCAATTGAAAATCGTCGTCAAGTTTGTGTGTATGAATTTACATGGTAAGTTCCATAGATAGAACACCAAGGGACACCGTTCACAAACAGATCACAAATCAATACACCAGTATTCTTGACGTGGTTAAAACCCTCAAACAGGGAAACTGACCATGGCCTGAGTCAACACGGCTACTTCAGGCAATTTATTAATGTAAAAGAAATAAAATTTACATAAGATTCTCTCATGAATGGTTACCTTACAAATGACCCTTTGTGCTCTTTAAATAGAGATCATGGACCAATCAAGTGTTAAGCCACAGATCAGGTGTCGGTAATACCAAGGAGAGAATGAACCGTCAGATCACTTCATGTCTAGAACATATCATGACCATCGGATTGTAAGCTACAAAAGTACATAGTAAAGAAACATACTTTACCTAACTCTACACCAGACCAAGTTATACTTAACTATTTCCTATGTGTCTGAATATCCTAACAACCCCCGTTAAGAATGACTTGGGATAGGATTGAAAGATATACAAATACGACAAAATAAGAGAAGGAAGGAGGCATTAGATCATATCCCCCCTTAGTGACAACTTCCTGAACTCCAACCATAAATCGAAGTTTAGTAAGCTTCGCCTCTGTGAGAGCCTTTGTAAAGATGTCTGCAACTTGGTCATCGATTAAACAATATTGCACTTCAAGAATATGGTCATGAATGAGCTTTTTGATGAAGTGTATGTTTCGTTCAATGTGTTTGTTGCACTGATGTTGGACTAGATCTTTTCATAGTTGAATGGCACTTTGATTATCACACCAAAGTGTAGTTGGATGTTCCTCCTGAAAGCCAAACTCTGATAGGATCTAAGGAAGCCACATGGCTTCCTTACTAGCTTCTATGGCGCCATGATATCTGCTTCTATTGAAGAAAGAGAAATGGGACTTTGTTTCTTGCAAGCCCATGTAATAGTTCCAGAACCAAGAGTGAAGACATAACCTGCAGTAGACTTCTGATCATGAGGGTCACCAGCCTAATTGAAATCAGTGAAACTAACCAATAGAGGAGATGCTTCTGCCATAAACTGAAATGTACCTCGAACATAATGAAGTATTATTTTAATTGCTTTCCAATGACTTTCATGTGGGTTTTTCATAAACTGAGCAATAAGGCCAACATCAAAGGAAAGGTCAGGACGGGTATGGGTCAAATACAAAATCTTTTTTACAAGATGACAGTATAAGGTAGCATCAACTTCAGGGGAAGTACAAGTGACTGAAATTTTGGCTCCAAACTGAAAGGGGGAAGGGGTTGTCTTACAGTCTTCCATGTGAAATTTGTGTAGAAAATCACAGACAGACTTGGACTGGGAAAGCAAAATACCTTCCTTGGATTTCAAAACTTGAAGACCAAGAAAATAATGCAAGTGTCCTAATTCTATCATTTCAAACTGATTTTTAAGGCTGGACTTCACATGGTTTATAAGGTTGGGATCACTACCAGTAAGGATAAGATCATCAACATAAAGAACAATAATGATAAGAGACTTACCTACTTTCTTGGTGTAGATAGTATTATCAAAATGACACCTAGAAAAGCCATTATCTAAAAGAAAGCTATCCATTTTAGCATACCAAGCCCGAGGGGCTTTCTTGAGAACATAAAGGGATTTCTTAAACCGACATATAAGTTTGGAGTCTTTTTGTATAAAGCCAGGAGTTTGCTCCATATAGATTTCTTCATGCAAGTCCCCATGCAGGAAGGTAGATTTAACCTCCATCTGATGGACTTCCCATTTGAAAGAGGAAGCAAGGGAAAGAACAAGGTGGATAGAGTTCATTTTGGAAACATGGGAGAAGGTTTCAATATAGTCAATGCCTTCAAATTGTGAAAAACCCTTAGCAACAAGACGATCTTTATGTTATCAACTTTTCCATCTGGTCCAAACTTGGTTCTGTAAACCCATTTACATCTAACAAGTTTTCATCCCTTTGGAAGAGGAACAAGATCCATGTATCATTTGCCAATAATGAACGACATTCTTCATTCATAGTTGTTTCCCAATCTGGATGGCCTGAAGATTCTGCAAAGGTGTCCGGATCATAATTTGTTGAAGCTTGAGACAGTAAAGAAGAGGCTCTATCGAACTTAGAACATGTAAGCCGTTGATTTGTAGGATCACTTGTAAGAGCACCTACTACATCTTGAGTAGCACAGACCCATTTTGGAAGATGAGGAGCTGAAGGAGGATCTCGAGAAGGTGGGGAAGGATTTTCATCCTCGCTATCATCATCTAAAGAAGAAATATTTTCAAAAGTAGAAGGGATAGAGAGATTTGGCACATCCACCGAACTAGACTCGTAGGCCGATATATTTTCTACAAACTTTACATCTCTTCTAATGATAACATTTTTGGATTTAGGTGGAAGAAGTCTATATCCTTTGACATTTTTAGAATATCCAACAAAAATACATTTTTCACTCTCAGGTTCTAAGAATTTATGTTTCTCATCTAGAATATGGGCCCATGCTTCACTTCCAAAAACACGAAAATGACTTACATCTAGTTTAATTGAGCTCCATGCTTCTTTTGGAGTGATATTCTTTAGAACCTTAGTAGCAGTGCGATTTAATATGTAGTTTTCATAGTTAATTACTTCTACCCAAAAATTAAGACTAAGTCCTTTAGATTGAAGCATACAATTAGCCACTTCCTTTAAGGTGCCATTTTCCTTTTAGCTACACCATTTTGTTGTGGAGTATATGGAACAGAATGTTGCATTTGAATTCCATTCTCAGTACAAAAGTTGATGAATTTGTTGTTAACATATTCTCCGCCATTATCATATCTTAGCTTAAGAATTTGATGTCCAAATTGTTTCTCAACAAATGCCTTAAAGGTGAAGAACATGTTAAATACTTCACTCATAAGTTTTAAGAAGTATACCTATTACACAACATTTTGTCACTATCCCTATACTCCCTATTCCTTGATCCTAGAGGACCTCTACAATTAACCCTAGATGCTTAATCTTCATGAAGAAACTCCCATTGTGTCCCTCTTCATGAGCCGAACAATTCCCTTTTGCACCATTTCCCCAAAATCTCCAGTTTTTCCCAGTTTACAAGACTGGTGATAATGGACCTTGTCCCCTCACACCGATATGCAGGGATTAACGTTGTCCTTAGCACCTACGGAATGACTGAGCTTTATTCCAGTCGCACCGGTCCTCTTATTGAAAGTTTTTTAAATAAAAAGTCGAAGCTTCCAGCTCTAGCAGCTTCATAACGGAAGTCTAGTAAATGGTTTGGCCGGATGGGGTCGAGGATGTCAGTTTGGGCTCCTTTCCCCTATAATGATGGAACTACCTCAAGAGATAATACCTTCTCCCATGATAAGAGGATACATCTACAATCCATTCATCCTATATAAACCTCCCTTGTTCCCAAGCACAAGCTAGTGTTAATGTTGGTGTGCTAGTGCTAATTATGTTTGGAGTAAACAACAAGTTGTTCATAGTTGTAGCTCTCTAGTTGTGTGAGGGAGAAGTGTGAATTTGGTTTAGTGTGAAGCCTAAAAGGGAGAGCTTTAAAACTATTATTGTTGAGGCCATCATGGAATGCTAGCAGAAGTGTGTGCGAACTTGGTTTTGTCGAAGGAGAACAACAACGTCAAGGCATTAGTTGTAATCTCTTCTTGATTCAATGTATATGCAACTATTGATTGATTTCCTACATGATTTGTCATATTACATGTTCATGGTTTAATGTTTCTTGACTTGTTAACTAGGTTGAATTACAATTTGTTTATTATCACGGTTGTTTTTTGTTGTTTTTTACTTATTTCAGGTGTTTGAAGAGGGAAGCGAGAGATAGCTAAAGTAAGCAAGCAAGGACATCATCAAACGAGATAAGCGTACTAAGAGGTCGGCCCTATTAATTGGTTCTAACCTAAGGAAATCTTCCATAGAATGTATTGGTTGTGGCTAGACCCATTATCTAGCTAGAGGAATTTTTTATCTCTGCACTCATAATTTTACTTCACCACAATACCCAAGTATGTCTGGAGAAATCATCAATGAAATTTAAGAAATACTTGTAGCCGGAGAATGAAACAACTGGAAGTGGATCACACAAATCACTATCCACAAGCTGTAAAGGGGCTGAGATGTTCCAAGAGGCACGTTTTTCAAAACTATCCTAATGATGTTTTTCGAGTACACATCCAGAACAAACACCATCTCTGTAAGATACCATAGGAAGACCTGTCACCATATTTTGCTTTACATAGATTTTGAAGGGAGCGATAGTTTAAGTGACCAAATCTCTCATGCCAAAGTTTTCTCACTTCATCATTATGAGCAACAAATACCGAGGGAAGAGTTGATGACCCAAATTTGTTAAACTTATACAACCTTGTAGAATCATCAACAATTCCATTAGCTAAAATCTATCTAGGATCTCTTAGGTCCTTAATTACAACATCTTGAGGTGAAAATTCAATGGTTTTACCTTCCCCTGAATGAGTTATCTAATATACAGATAAAACGTTGCAAGATAAGGTTGGAACACATAATGCATCATTAAATTGACCATTGTCTAGATGAATAGTTCCAATCCCTACAACAGTAAGAGATCTATCATCACCAACATATATATTTTTGGTGTTACAATAATTTAAAGAAGAAAACATGGCTTTGATTTTGGCCATGTGATAAGAAGCTCCAGAATCAATGACCCACTCATGAGAATGAGAAGAAGAAGATACATTTAGTGCATAACCAGACTGAGATGCTTGAAAACCACATGAAGAAAGTGATATTTCTGAAGATGAAGTTGAAGTTGAAGAGTGCTCCAAATGGATGTTATGCTTCTTCATTGTTCCTTCCAAGGCTTCCATATTCTTAAAGCATTTGGATTCGAAGTGTCCATCTCAATTACAAAAGTTGCAATGTCTATCAATCTTCTTCCCTTTGTTTTTATTTCCCTTATCATTTTGTTGAGACTAAAAGTGCTTAGGACCCTTGTTTGGTTTATGACTGTTCTTTTTACCATACTACTTCTTGGGATTCTTTGAATTTGGTTGTTGTTGTGTTGCTAAGGCTTTCTTAAATGAGTTTCTAGTATTAAGATGACCAAGATATAAGAGTTTTTCTTGCTCTTATTAAAGAATCACAAAAGGCATCAACAGAGGGGGACTTGTAGACTTGTCCTTGAGAAATAAAGGCTTCTCTAGTAGAATGGAAAGTGGAAACAAACACAGAGTAGGTTGGTACTAACTTAGTAAGAATGGAATAGATAAGGCTACCATCTTCTTTCTTAACTTTAACACCTTCCAACAGAAGTCTAAGGGTCTTGAACTCAGACAAAAAATCTTCAATGGAAAAAAAATTATTGGGGTCCAACGTAAGCAACTCATTTTCGATTTGATGGGCTCTAATTTCATTTTTAATTCCAAAAACTTTATTGAGATGTTTCATTTCTTCATCAAGGGTATCAAGTTCTGCGATATGGAATCTAAAGTTTGGAAAAATGGACATCCCTATCAACCCACATGCTTGATCTTGCTTATTTTCCCATTTGATTGTCTTATCTTCATCTTTAGGTTTATATTCTTAGCCTAAGGCTATTCTATAAAGACCTTTACTTCTAAGTAAATCCTCCATGTAGGACACCCATTGGAAGTAGCTCGTGCTGTCAAGAATAACTTGGCATGGAATTTCCATTTTAACAGAAATTGAAGTTGTAGATACTGAAACTAATTGTTTCAATGGAAAGATCTCGAAAAATTAGGCTGATTAAAAAAAAATCTCTAAAAATAGCTTCCGGATGAAGAAGTTATGGTTTTTTGAAGAAAAAATGTTGAACATGCCGACGAAGTAGGTGAATGTGCGAAAGTGAATGATAATGCTATATTTAAAAAAAAAAATCTCTCTCTTTCCAAACTTAATATAATTAGCTCACTTTTTTAAAAAATTATATGACCCAGTTTTATAAATAAGTGAAAGTCATTTTTACAATGGTACTTTATGAGCTATCCTCTAAACTGTAACTTAAATAAAAGATAAAGAGACTTTAGAATTATGAGTAACTCACTTTTTATAATGCGTGAGAAAACTCTTACAGAAAGTAACTTTAGAACATAAGTTACATGTGATTTTTGAAAAAGTAACTCAATAAAAAGAAAGACTTGAACCCAAGACTTCTATTCTCATAAAGTAACTTTGGACCAAGTGAGCTAGTTTAAGAAGTTAGTAATTTTTGGAAAGAGGAAGTTTTTTTTTTTTAGTCACTAAAGCTTTGGAGTGCGTGCTTACTTGATAAATCCCTTTTTCCCTACAAAACAAAAAAAACACACAACCCAAAATTAACATGCAAAAAAAACCAAACCTTACGTCTTGAAGTTAGATTTTGCTGGAAACTACATATTTTCCTCAATGTTTCTGATTTTCCAATATTGCACTAAGGCACAGCGGAAAAGAGCATACACATGAGAAAATCCTTCATTTCAATTTCTGATTTTCCAAAATCGTACAGAGCCGCTGGGAAAAGAGCATACACAGTAATGAAAGGTATAGATCCGGTATTAAAAAAAACAAAGAGATAAATAAATTGAAATAAATAGAGAGATAAATAACTAAAACTACAAATAAAGATTGTATACCTCCAGATTTTAAAAATGACATAGCTAGGGCTACTGGAAACCTTTTCATGTGAAAAGAAAGGTTTCCTCATTGGAACATATGCTCCTAACACAATAGAGCAGTCATCTCAGCTAGAAAGCAGTAAAAAACAATAAATCTAGGAAACGACAATCAGATGGAGTTGTACCGGCTTCAGATTTGGATCACCAACGAATGTGGCCCTCAAATAGCTCTGATACCATGTTGGAATTTATAGGCTAAGTTCCTTAGATAGAAAACCAAGGGACACCGCTCACACACAGATCATAGATCAGTACACTAGTATTCTTGACGTGGTTAAAACCCTCAAAGAGGGAACAGCCCACAGCCTGAGCCAACGCGACCACTTCAGTTAATTCATTAATGTAAAAGAAAGAAAATTTACATAAGCTTCTCTCATGAACGGTCACCTTACAAATGACTCTCCATGCTCTTTAAATAGAGAGCATGGACCAAACGGGTTTTAAACCATGGACCAAGTGTTGTAATACCGAGGAGAGAATGAACCGTCAGATCACTTCATGTCTAGAACATATCATGACTATCAGATTGTAAGTTACAAAAGTACATAGTAAAGAAACACACTTTACCTAACTCTACACTATACCAAGTTATACTTAATTATTTCCTATGTGTCAGAATATCCTAACGTTGTGGACATCACTCGGTCTCTTCACCACATTAGATATGACATGACTATTGATGTAATGTGAAAACTGTTGACAGAATAGAAGAGCAGGTCGTAATAGTATTGAAAACTTTTAGGGAGGGGTATGTTATTCACCAACACCCACCATTTTACCCAAGGGTTGTTTTAGAAAAACAACTATTAGAGGAGCCCCATTCCCCCTTGCTAAAATTCAGATGGGCGAGGGGGTCTGCATTTTAATCTAGGTCGCCAAATTTTGACCAATGTTGTCAATCATTAAAACCTACATGCTCTTTATACTTCACATAATAAAGAATGAATTAAAAATTTATGACCAACCTAGGTTTTATATAATAAATAATCATTATAATAAAACCTTTACATAACTCCAAAACAAGTTGTATTTACAATTTTTTTAATTTTTTAATTTTTTTAAGTAATGCTACAACATCAACACCATCTAGATACTACATCCACTTAGGGAAGTAGAGAATTACACTGCATGTGCCTTCACTTTGGGCTATGGAGTGAAATGTCGTACAAAAAATTCATACCTACTTTAGAAAAGAAAATCGCTCTATTTATTTAGAGTGAAATGTAAATTCTTTAATATTGAATAACTTTTTTTAAATATTAGTCATTTACAGGCAATGTGATAATTTCTCCATCCAGATTTTGTAGAACAATTGTATTATTTTCATTTTCTTAAATTACTTTGAATAGTCCCAACTAGATATGATCAAACTTCCCATGCTTTCCTTTCTCTTGTCACTTGGCATCCCATCTTAGCATTAAAACTCCTTGGTTGAAATATCTTTCTCTTTCCTTTTTGTCAAACAAAGTTTTCATTTTATCTTGGTATTGTTGTAGTTTACCTTGTACTTGTTCTCTTTCTTGCTTAAGGTCCATCAACTGATGTGCCTTATTGTAAAATCATTTGATTCTTCATAGGAATATTGTAATATTTTCATAACATGAAAAGCCAATCGTGTAGGAAAAACGTCCTCGATACCATATACAAGTCGGAAAGAAGATCTACCTATTACTATTTGTGGAGAATTCTTTTTTTACCTAAACAAGAGATTTCATATGAGTATCCCAACTCTTCTTATGATCAACTAACATATTTTTAACAACCTTTATGAGACTCTTATTTGAATATTCATCTAATCCATTACCTTGCAAGTAATATGTAGTAGAATAATGTAGATAAATATGATATCCCTTACAAAACTCAATCACCTTAACATAAATGAAAGATGTACATTATATGTGATCAATTCCTTTGGGAAATTAAATCTCGACAAGATATTTTCTTCTACGAACTTAGTCACCACTTTGTTTGTTGCATTTATTGCTAGAATTTCATCCACCCACTGGGTAAAATAATCAGTTGCAGTTAAAATCCATTTTTGTTGATTACTTGATGTTGGATAAATTTCTCCAATGAAGTCCAAGCCCCACTGCAAGAAATTTACTTCAACTAAGGCTGAAATCAAAGGTAATGAAGGTATTTTTTCCTTACCTGCAAAAATATGACAAGGAATACAACTCTTGACCTTCGCTCCAACATGATAAAATGACTTTGGCGAATAAAAATTATCCTCGAGATCTTATCAAAAGTTGTTCTCTGAGAAAAATGTGTTAGGATATTCCGACACATAGGAAATAATTAAGTATAACTTGGTCTAGGGTATAGTTAGGTAAAGCGTGCTTCTTTAATATGTACTTTTTATAACTTACAATCCGATGGCCACGATATTTTCTAGACATGAAGTGATTTGACGATTCATTCTCTCCTTGGTATTACCGACACTTGATCCTTGGCCTCACACCCGATTGGTCCATGATCTCTACTTAAAGGGCATGGAGGGTCATTTGCTAGGTGACCATTCATGAAGGAATCTTACATGAATTTTCTTTCTTTTACATTAATAAATTGCCTGAAGTGGTTGCATTGGCTCATGTCGTGAATTGTGTCCCTCTTTGAGGGTTTTAACCACGTCAAGAATATCGGTGTACTGATCTGTGATATGTTTATGAGCAGTTATCTTTGGTGTTCTATCTAGGGAACTTACCCTATAAATTCCTACATGGTATTAGAGCTATTTGAGGGGCGCATCTGTTGGTCATCCAAATTCGAAGTCGGTATAACTGCATTCGACTTTCATTTCTTAGGTTTACTATTTTTGACCACTTTTGGGCCATGATGAATGCTCTATTGTGTTAGGAGCATCTGTTCCAGTGAGGAACCCATTTAGTTTCACACGAAAAGGTTTCCTATAACCCTAGCTATGTCATTTTTAAGATCTTGAGGTATACAATCTTCATTTATAGCTATATTTATTTATCTCTCTGTTTATTTCGTTTATAGTCCTCTATATGTTTTTTATTTATGGATCTATACCTTTCATTTTTGCATATGCTCTTTGCCCTGCGAATCTATGCGATCTAAGCAAACCAAAAACAAAAATAAAATATTTTTCTCATGTGTGTGCTCTTTTCTCATGCGCCTTAGTGTGATTTTGGAAAATTAGAAACATTGAGGAAAATATCTAGTTTCCGGCCAAATCTAACTTTAAGCCATAAGACTTGGATATTTTTGCTTCTTAATTTGGTTTATGTAGTTTTTTTTTTTTTTTTTGCAGATAAGAAGGGGTTTTTCAAGTAATCACACACCCCAAAGCTTTAGTGAGCAAAAAAAAAAAGAAATCCTTCATTCTTTCCAAAAATTACTAGCATTTTAAACTAGCTCACTTGGTCTAAAGTTGCTTTATGAGAATAAAGGTCTTGGCTTCAAGTTTTTTTTTTGTTGAGTTACTTTTTCAAAAAATACATGTAACTTATGTTTTAAAGTTACTTTATGTAAAAGTGTTATCACCACTTTAATTCTAAAGTCACTTTATATTTTATTTAAGTTACAATTTAGTGGATAGTTCATAAAATATCATTGTAAAAGTGAATTTCACTTATTAAAGTGGGTCAAATAAGGTAATATGTTTTTAAAGTGAGCTAATTAGATTAAGTTTGGAAATTGGAGGAATTTTTTAAATATAACATTATCATTAACTTCCCAACATTCACGTGGTTCGTTGGCATCTTCAATAATGTTTCTTCAAAAAGCCATAACTTCTTCATCTAGAAGTCATTTTCATAGCCATTTTTTTTTAATCGGCCTAATTTTTCAAGATATTTTCATTGGAACACTTAATTTAGGAATATATAGCTTCAGTTTCTTTTAAAATGGAAATTTCATGCCTATTTATACTTGAGAACACCAACTACTTCCAATGACTATCCTACATGGTGGATTTACTTAGAAGTAAAGGTATTTATAAAATAGCCTCAAGCCAAGAGTCTAAACCTCAAGATGAAGATAAGCAATCCAGATGGGAAAATAATCAAGATCAAGCATGTGGGTTGATATGGATGTCTATTTCTCCATACCTAAGATTCCATATCACAGAAATTGATACTCCCAATGAAGCAATGAAAAGTCTCAATAAAGTTTCTGGAATTAAAAATGAAATTAGAGCCCATCAACTCTAAAATGAGTTGCTTACATTGGACCCCAATAATTTTTCTTCCATTGAATATTTTTTATCCAATTTCAAGACACTTAGATTTCTCTTGGAAGGTGTTAAGGTTAAGAAAGAAGACGGTAGCCTTATCTATTCCATTCTACCTAAGTTAGGACCAACCTACTATGTGTTTGTTTCCACTTTCCATTCTACTAGAGAAGCCTTTATTTTTCAAGGACAAGACTACAAGTCCCCCTCTTTTGATGTATTTTGTGATTCTTTAATAAGAGAGAAAGAAAAACTCTTACATCTTGGTCTTCTTAATTCTAGAAACTCTTATAAGAAAGCCTTAGCAGCCCAATAGCAATCAAGTTCAAGGAATCCTAAGAAGCAACATCCCAAAAAGAATGGTCCTCAACCAAGCAAGGGTCCTAAGCACTTTTAGTCTCACAATGAAAAATCAACTTAACAAAATGATAAGGCAACTAAAAACAAAGGGAAGAAGACTGGTTGCACCTTTTGTAATTAGAATGGCCACTTAGAATCCAAATACTTTAAGAAGATGGAAGCCTTGGAAGCAGTAATGAAGAAGCATAACATCTATTTGGAGCACTCTTCAACTTCAACATCATCTTCAGGAATAACACTTTAAGCATGTGGTTGTGAAGCATCTTGGTCTAGTTATGCACTAAATGTATCTCCTTCTTCTCATTCTCATGAGTGGTTCATTGATTCTGGAGCTTCTTATCACATGGCTAAAGACGAAGCCATGTTTTCTTCTTTAAATGATTCTAACACCAAAAATATATATGTTGGTGATGATAGATCTCTTAATGTTGTAGGGATTGGAACTATTCATCTAGATAATGGTCAATTTAATTTTTTATTATGTGTTCCTACCTTATCATGTAACCTTCTATCTTTATATCAGATAACTAATTCAGGTGAAAATAAAATCATTGAATTTTCACCTCATAATGTTGTAATTAACGACCTAAGAGATCCTAGACAGATTTTAGCTACTAGCATTATTGATGATTCTACAAGGTTGTATAAGTTTAACAACTTTGGGTTATCAAATCTTCCCTCAATATTTGTTGCTCATAATGATGAAGTGAGCAAACTTTGGCATGAGCAATTTAGTCACTTAAACTATCACTCCCTTCAAAATATATGTAAAGAAAATATGGTGACAGATATTCCTATGGTATCTTGCAGAGATGGTGTTTGTTCTAGAGTGTACTCGAAAAACATCATTAGTATAGTTTTGAAAAATGTGCCTCTTGGCATGCCTCAGTGTTAGGTCCCTATAGTACTAGTGATGCCCCCATTAATATTGTAGTTGCATCCCTTATTAATATTGTTGTGCCCCTATTATCCCCATATTGTTATTACTGTGCCCCATAGAATCCCTCTATTGTTATTTTTGTGCCTTTATATTATTATTGTTAGGTCGGCTTGGTTATATTATGACCCCTTGGACTCCTATATATAGAAAGAAGGTTTTGTCATTTGAATCATCCAAGAATTGTTCTTTTGTGTAATATAAAGGAGGTTTCCCCCTTGAAGAGGCTGAATTCTAAGGCGTTCAACTATCTTTTCTATCTTTTTGTGAGCTAGTTTCATAACATTTGATATTAGAACTTTGGATTCTAGGGTTTCGCTGCTCCAAATAGGTCATCGTGGAATTTTCGCTATAACCTTTTTTTCTGTGATGTTTCAGAAGCGAAAAATAAAAACCCATTTGAGATAAAATCGCGCTGGACCTTGGATCTGAATTTCTGAGCTTTCTGTGCTATATTTGTGGAGATATGATCTGAGGAAGTTGGTATTTTTGCAGATTCCTGAATTACATTCCAAATAGGTTACCTAGGGAAAATCGTCATAACTTTTTCTCTGAGAATCAGATTGAAATTTTGTAAGAAGGTATCAAAAGAGGATGGACTGTAGTTTCTTGTATATATTTTTCAAAGCCAAAGGTCGAAACAGTGACACGTGGCACTTCATACAAGTTCGTTCTTCTGGAAAGTTCTATAATCAGGTCATCTTGGGAGATTGTGCATAAATCTTCCTTGGAGAATCCAATTTGGATCAGACTGGTGGCATTGGAAAGAGGATGTAGAGGGCTAATACAGGTTGTAATTTTAGAACTGGATGATCTGAAATTACAGAGATACATTAAATTCAATATCAAGTTCCTACAAAGTAAAAAAAGGTGTGCAGTTTTTTTTTTTTTTTGCATAAGCTTGGTTTGAAAAATTAGTTTGAATGAATTCAAAGGGTATAGTAAATCATTATTATTGGTAATTGATGCCCCAAGGGAATGAAATGCAAACACCTAGTAAGCAACCTGAAAGCTCTAGCATGACTCATGAAGAAGAGGAAGAAATACAACATGATATATCAAAATTACGAGACCAAATGCAACAAGTTTCACTTGCACAAAAGGTAACAAAATCTAGGATGGATGGTTTAAAGAAAGGCGTAGAAGCTAATATGAATGGCATGGATGCTAATATGAAAGGCATGAATGCTAAAATGGATGGCATGGATGATAAGATGGAAGAATTGAAGATAAATTTGAATAAGTTTCTACAAGAAATAGTCACTAATGGTGAAAGGGTAGTAAAGGAAACTCATGATGAGAA